>PVJL010006107.1:0-83974 GCA_004026885.1 Lyroderma lyra
AATGTTCATTGCAGCGCTGTTCACAGTGGCCAAAACATGGAAACAACCAAAGTGCCCTGCGACAGATGACTGGATAAAGAAGCTGTGGTACATTTACACAATGGAATATTACTCAGCTGTAAGAAAAGATGAAATATTGCCATTTGCGACAAAATGGATGGACCTGGAGATCATCATGCTAAGTGAAATAAGCCAGACATAAAAAACAAAGAACTGCATGATTTCACTCATATGCGGAATATAAAACTGAAAGCAAAGAAAAAAGAAATGAACAAACAAATAACCCATGGACACAATCAATAGTTTAATGTTTATTTGGGGACGAGTGGGTTAGGGAGGGGAGAAACGGGAGGGGGTGGGAGAGGAGCGGGGGAAGCTAAATATAAGGTGTTGGAAAGAGAAGTTATTAGGTGGTGTATTTATTATACAACAAGTTGACAATGCACTGTAGAACTGTAAGCCTGAAACCTATGTAATCCCAGCTAACAGATTTCACCCCAATAAGTCTAACAATAAAAATGAATTAAATAAATAAATAAATAAATAAATTACATTATTAAAAAAAAAAAAGGACAGCAGTGACCAGCAGTAGGAATCCTGAGGTGATACAAAGCCACCTTTGTGGGAAGAAGTGGAACACCTAAGACAATGCACAGCAACCCAGGTGATCAGCAGTCACACATTTGATATGACAGAGAGCCACGCAAGTTAATGGCTATGTATTGCTTGATATGATGCAAAACTGTATATGTGTGTGAGCAACAGTGGAACAGTTGAGACAACAGTAAGTAGAACCCCCTCACTGTGCAATAATGGGACTCCTGAAATGACCCAGAGTCACCTAAGTGAGTGGCAGTGACACACTTAAGATAGTGCAGACCAAACTTAGTTATCTGCAATATGACACCTGAACCAACACTGAGCCATTTCAGTTTACTACAGTAAGACACCTGAAACAATGCAGAGCCACCCAAGTTAGTGACAGTAGTATACTTTAAAAGACACAGAGCCACCCAAATGAGTAACAGTGAAACAGCTGAAATAACTCCGGGCAGCCACAGTGAGCAGCAGTGAGACAGCTTAGAGGATGCAAAGACACCCCATTGAGAGTAAGTGGAATGATGCTGAGCAAGCTTAGTGAGCAGCAGTGGTACACAGTAAATGTCACAAAGCCACCCAGTGAATGGGAATAAAACACCTGGGATGAGGTGGGGCTACACTAGTTAGTGGCTGTGGGACACCTAAGATTATGTGAAGTCACATTAGTGAGCTGCTGAGACACTTTTGATGTCACAAATCCACCCCAGTAAGCTCAGTTGTGTCTCTGAAATGACATAAAGTTTTCCCAGGGGAAAAAGGTGGTACACTTGGAACAACACAAAGCCACCCTAGTAAGTAGATATGGGACACCTGGATCACACAGAATCACATCAATGAGTTACAATGAACATCTGAATAAACACAGAACCACCTCAGTGAGTAACAGTAAGGAAATTGAGACCATTCAAATCCACCACATGAAGAAGTAGTAATATACCTCAAATGAAACACACCTACTCCAAAGAACAGTGGTGAAACACCAGGAGAATATGTAGCCACTACTTAGAGTAGAAGAAAGAAATGTGGAGTGACACTAAGCAATTCCAGTAAGTGGCAGTAGGATGCCTGAAATGACCGTGAGAAGCAGCAAGAAACCTAAGATGATGTAAATACACCCTAGTGAGCAACAATTTAACGACTAAGGTAATGGAAGAAAAATCTTGGTGATTAATAGTTAAAAACCTAGAATGACAGTCATCACAGTGAGTGGCAATGGGTCACTTGGTATAATGAAGAACAACCTTTGTGAGTGGCAGTGATACACCTGGAATGATGCGGAGGCGAACCCATCTGTGGCAATGTAACACCAGAGATAATGTGGAGACACTTCAGTGAGTATTAATGGGATGCCTGGAATGACCCAGAACAACATTAGTGAGAAACAGTAAGACCCCTGAGATGACACGAACTCAATTTTGTTAGTGACAGTAAGACACCTGGGACCACACAGAGCCATTTTAGTAAGCAGTAGTAGAAAGACTTGTAAGACATGGAGCCACCCAAGTGAAGGGCAGTGTTATACCTGAAATGACACAGAGCCACTTGAGAAGTGGTGAAAGAGCTGAGATGATGTAAAGTAACCACAGTGAGCACCAGTATGACAACTGGGATGATGCTAAGACAATCAAATGAGAGGCTATGAGACACTTTGGACATCACAAAGAAACCCCAGTGAGTGGCAGTGGCATATGTGAGACAATAAAAATTCACCCCAGTTAAAGGTATTGTAACACCTGGGGTAATGTGAGGCCACACCTGTTAGCAGCAGTGAGACACAAAAAAGATGCAAAGTCAGCTTAGTGAGTGGAAGTGGGACACCTGCAAAAAAAGCATAGCCACCCCAGTGAGATCAGTGTTGTTCCTGGCAAGAAAAAAACCTACCCCAAGTAGTGGAAGTGGGACATCTGAGAAAATGTAGAAACAACCTGTGAGTGGCAGTGGAACACCTGTATGAAACAAAATCACCCAAGTGAGCAGCAATGAGACACCTGAAATGACAAGGATCCACTCTAGTGAGCAGCAGTGTACACTTAGGACATGCAGAGTAACTTCAATGAGTAACAGTAAGGCACATGAATCTACACAGAGCCAACTCAGTGAGTAGCAATGGAAAAGCCTGATGACGCAGACTAACCCCAGTGAGCAAATATGGGACAAATTGTACAACACTGAGCTGCTCAAGTGAGAGGAAGTAAGACCCCTGGAACCACACAGAGTTATTCCAATAAAGAGCAGTGAGACACCTCGGACTATGCCAAGCCCGCAGTGAGATGCAGTAGTATACCTGAAATGATGAAAGCCACAATGAGTGAGAGTGAGACACCTAAAATAACACACAACAATCACACTGAGCAGCACTGAAACAGCTGAGACAACAAGTGTGTGACAGTGACACACCTTGAATGATGCTGAGCCAGCCCTATGTGAGGCAGTGAAACATCTTGAACATCATAAAGCCACCCTAGTTAGCAACAGAGGTTACCTAGAATATTCACCCCAATAAGCGGCAGTATAACACCTGGAAAGATGCAGGGCCACACGAGTTAGCCACAGTGGAACACCTGAAAGGATGTGGAGCCATTCCAGTGAGTGGCAGTGGGAAACATGTAATGAAGCTCACCCTAGTGCACTCAGTGGTGTACCAGGGTAAACACAAAACCACCTCTGGTAGTGGAAGTGGGACACCTTGAAAGACACGGAAACACCCCAGGTATCAGCAGTAGGACAAAGAAAGATGATACAGAATATTTCTGGTAAGGGGTTCTTTTTGAAAACTGGAATGACATTTAACTACTTAAGAGAGTGTCAGTGGAAATATGAGAAAACACGAAGCCACACTGTGAGTGGCAAAGACATACCGATATGACATAAGACCACTGAAATTAATGGTAATGGGACACCTGAAACAACAGGTGGCCACACGAGTGAGCAGCAGTGAAAAACATGAAATGACATGAACCCACCTAACGTTGGTTAGCAGATGTGGAAAACCTGAGATGACGCTGAGTCACAAAAGTGAGCGTCAATGAGACACATGCGATGTCATGAAGCTACCCTAGTAGCAGCAGTAGGAAACCTGAAAAGACAAAGGTAACCCCAGTGATCAGCAGTGAAACAGGTGGAATGAAAGGCAGCAAATTAAAAAAGCATCATGGGACACCTGGTATGACAGGGATCTACCCAATGAATCAATAGTGGGGGGAAAAACAACTAGCTCAGTTAGCATCAGGGAGATGCCTAGAATGACCACCACAACAAAAGTGAGCAGTAGATGGACACTGAGACCATGCAGAGCAACCATATTCTGTAGCATTGGGATGCTAAAATGAACAAAATCCACCTCAGAAAGTGGCAGTGGGACACCTGGAACAATGCAAATTCATACCAGGGATTGGCAGAAGTAAACCTGGAAAAACACACCCCTACCTCAGGGAGTGGTACTGGAACACCTTAAACAACATAAAGCAAAACCAGTAAGCAGCAGTGAGACACCTGAAATGACTCAGAAACAACCAAGTGAATGGCAGTAGTAAAACTGAAATGACATAAAAGCAACCTTACTAAAAAGCAGTGAGACACATAAAATGATGCAGAGGCATCCTAGTAAGTAGCAGTTGAACACCTTAGACAACTCAAAGCAACAACAGTGATTGGCTATCATAAAACTACAGTTACACTGAGTCACCCAAGTGAAAGGCAATTGGTCAATTGAAATGATGCAGAACCATCTCCATAATTGGGAGTGAAGCACATACGATGACACAAAACCACCGTAGTGAGCAGCAGTTGAACATTTGAGATGATACAGAGCAACCCATGTAAGTGGCAATAAAATGCCTAAAGTGACACAACAGAAACCCAGTGAGTAGCAGTGGGACATCTAAGATAAAACAAAGCAATCACAGTAAGAGACTGTAAAATGCCTGAAACAACATGGAGCAACCCAAGTAAGCAGTAGTATGAAACCTGGGACCGCATGGAGCCACCACTGTTAGGGACCTGGAATGACACAAAAACACATCAGTAAGAGAAAGTAGAACACCTAGGAGGATGCAAAACCACCCAAGTGAGTGGCAGTGGGACACCTGAGATGACACAAAGCCATCCCAGTGAATTGAAGAGAGACACCTGGAGTGATGTGGAGCAACCCCAGGAAGTGGGTGTCTGACACCCTCGGATGAAAGGGAGCCACCAGAGAAAGCAAACAGATAACTGGGTAAAATGGAGTCATCTCAATAAGTAGCAGTGGGACATCTGAGATAACACAAAGCTACCTGAGTGAGTTGCAGTGGTATACCTGAAATGATCCAGAACCACCAAAATAAGTTAGAAAGGAACACCTGAAATGACACAAAACCACAACAGTGAGCTGTAGTGAGACACCTGAAAAAAACAAATTGTTCTCAGAGAAGGACAGTGATACAACTGAAATGATGTGGAATCACCCTACTTAGTAGCAGAAGGACACATGCAACAATGTAAAGCCATCCAAGTGAGCAGCAGTGGGACACCTGAGATTATGCAAGCCACCCTTGTAAGCAGCAGTGAAATACCAGAGAAGATGCGAAGTCACACCATTTAACAGCACTGAAAATCCTGTGACAATGCAGAGCCACCACAGTGATTTTAATAGTGTACCTAAAAGGACATGAAGCCATCACTGGAAGCTAAAGTGGGACACCTTTGATGATCCAAAACCACCCTAGTGAGTGGCAGAGCAACATCAGAGATGAAACAGAGCATATCCAGTGAGCAACCACTGGACAGTGGAACAACATGGACTACTTAAGTTTGAGACAAAAAACCTGAGATGACATGAAGCCTCCCTATAAGTAGCAATAAAATATCTGTGCAAAGCAAATCCACTAGTTAACATCAGTGGGACACCTGAGACAATATAGAATCACCCCAGTAAGCAGCAGTGGGACACATAGGATGAAGCAGATCAAGACCAATCAGCAGATGTGGAAAACCTGAAACAATGCTGAGCCATACACGTGAGTGGCATTAGGATGACAGACAGATGACACAGAGCCTCCCAAGTGAAAAACACTATGAAACTGGGCTGACACCAGGACATCCTAGCAAGTGGCAGTGAGGCACGTTAAACAACAGAAAGCAGCCCCAGACAGCAGCATGATAAACCAGGGATAATAGGGATCTACTTTAGTAGTTGGTTGTAGAAAATCTGGGACAAAACACAGTCCCCTAAATTAGTGTCAATAGGGCAATATGAATGACAGAGATACATAACAGTGAGCAGCAGTAGGACACTGGAGACCATAATAGCGACACCAGTGAGTGGCACTAAGACATTAAAATGACATGGAGCCATTCCAGTGTTTTGGAGTTGGAAAAGTGGGAAAATGCAAATCAACATCAGGGAGCAACAGTGGTATAACTGGAATGAAAATATGACACCTAAGACCATACAAAGCTGCTTAATTAAGTTGCAGGGCGACACCTGAAAAGATGCACAGAGAGGCCAGGAAACAGAAGTAGGACACTTGGGATAAGAAAAAGCTACTCAAGTGATCGACAGTAAAACATATGAGACGATGTGGTATAAGTGACAGTGCAACAATGGTAAAACACAGCCATCCCAGTGAGAAAAATGGGACACATGAGGTGACATAGAGACACCCCTGTGTGTGGCAGTTGGGCCCATGGAATGGCAAAAACACACTGAAGTAATAAGCAGTGTACAACTAAACTAACATGGAGCCACTGAATTAAACAACATGACACCTGGAACCACACAGAACCAACACAGTGAGTGGTTGTGGGACACTTATTATGACATGGAGCCACACATGTAAGCCACTTTGGGACACATGGGATAACAGAAATCCATACCAGGGAGATGTAGTGGTCTACCTGAAATGACACACAACAATCCCAATGAACAGCAGTGGAATACCTGGGACAACCTGGAGCCACCCATGTTAAGAAGTGGTGCACCTGGAATGATGTACAGCCACACAATTAAGTAGTAGTGAAAAACCTGGCACTAGCAAAGCATCCCCAGTAACAGTGAGCAACTTGAAACAACAAAGATCTATCTCTGTGAATAGCAGTGGAACAGCTTGTACGAAGCAGAACAACCCCCATGAGCAAATACAGGACAGCTAGGATCACACATGGCAACCACAGTAGGTGCCAGTGTGGCACATGGAATGACATGGAGTGACCCCAGTGAGCTGCAGTGAGACAGCTAGTACAACACAGGGCCAACCCAGTGAGAGGCAGTGGGATAGGTGGACCAAAAAAAGCAACTACAGAAAGTGGCAGGAAATACATAAGACAACAGACATTCACCCCAAGAATCAGCAATGGGACACCTGAGAAGAGTTACAGCCATCTCAGTTAGCTTTGGTGGCTCATGTAGAATTAAAGAGAGCCACCACAGGGAATAGCAGTGAGACCCTGAGATCACAAGGAGCAAACCCAGTAAGCAGCACTGGGACAAAAAAAAAAATGAAACTAAGCAGCTCCAGTGAGTGGTAGTGGAACAATTGACAAATTTAAGGAAGAAGCTATTGTGTACCTGTAATGAAACACACTTACCAAGAAAGCGATGGTAAAATACATGGGGAAACAAGGATCCATTCCAGGAAACAGCAGAAGGAAACCTAGAAATACAATTATCCACTAGTGTAAGAGGCAGTGGGAAACCTGTAAAGACTCAAAGACAGTCCAGGGAATAGCAGCAGGACATCTGATATGACATTGAGCCACAAAAGTCAGCAGCAGTGGAAATTCTGAAACAATGTAGAGAAACCCAGATTGAAACACCTGAAATGACACAGAGTCACTCAAATAAGTGACAATGGATCAGTTGATATGGCTAGGTACCACCTCTGTGAGCAGCAGTAGAACACCTGTGATTATACAGAACCACCTTAGTGAGTAGCAGTGAGACACCAGAAACAACCTTAAGCCACCCTAGTGAGTGGCTATGAAACATCTAGTATGAAAAGGAGCCACAATAGTAAAAGGCTGTGAGAACTTGAGATGAAACAAATACACCCCCTCAATTGAAGTGGGACACTTGGAGTGATGGGGAGCCACCACAGAAAGCATTGGTAAGGCACCTGTAACAAAGCAGAGCCACTCCAGAGAGCAAGAGCTGGAAGCCTGAGACAAAATGGAGCCATCCCTGTAAGTAGCAGTGGGACACCTACAGTGATGCAACCCACCCTAGAAAGCATCAGATGGACACATCCAATGACACAAAACCACTCCAGTGAGTGGCAAGGGAAGTTAAAAATTATGCATAGCCACTTTGTGAGCAGTACTGAGACACCTGGGATGACAAAGAGTGACCCAAGTGAGCAGCATTTTTATAGCTGTGATGATACAGACCCAAGTGAGCAGAAGAGGGACACCAGAAGAAACCGGAATCACCTCCACTGAATGGCCATGGAACAATTCAGACGTTGCTGACTCAACTGAGTGAGCAGTGGTAAGAAACTTGGAAATACATGGATCCATTCCAGTGAAATTAAGTGGGACACCTGGGATGATGTAGAGCAACTCAGAGGAAGAGAAACGCCTAGAATGACTGAAAGCCACGCTGTGAGTGGCAGTGGAACACCTGGGATGACCCAGAGCCACCCACGTGAGTGCCAGTAAGACACAAAGAATGATGTGGAGCAGCATAAGTGAGTAGCAGTGAGACACCTGGGAAGATACTAAGTCACCCTAATGAAATGGTTTGGAACGCCTTTGAAAACGCAAAGCCTCCCCAGTGAGAGGATGTGACACATATCTGGTAAGGCACAGCCACCCCAGGTAGCATCAGTGGGACACTTGGGATGACACTAACAAAAAATCAGTGAAACACCTTGAATGCATGATTGCACCTAACTGAGCAGAAGTGTGACACATGGGACCATGTGAAGCCAAAAAAGTGAGTGGTAGTGAAACATGTGATGATGCAGAACTCCACATGACACAGCAGTGGGACACAGAGGAAGACATAGAGCAATCCCAGTTAACAGAAGTGGTATTACATGAAGCCACCTCAATGAACAGCAGTGGTATACCTGAAATGACCAGAGTAATCAAATTTAGTGACAGTGAAACATATGAAATGATGCATATCAACCCAGTAACCAATGGCGAAACACCTGGAATGATGCAGAGTTACAACAGAGAGTGGCAATGTTAGATCTGGAACAATACAGAGCCACCATTGTGAGCTGCACTACAATAACTTGAATGATGTAGAGTCATTCCTGTGAGTTGCATTGGTACATCTTGGATAAAACAGAAACACCTCAGTTAGGAAATGTATGACATCTGGGATGATGCAGAGTCATGCTTGTAAGCTGTGGTGGGACAGTTAGGACCCTGAGAACCATCTCAGGAGGAATCAATGGAATACCTGTGATGACAAAAGGTAACTTCAGTGATGAGCAGTCAGATACTTCAAACAACACACAATTACTACTGTGAGTGACTGTGGGGCAGTTGGTATGCTATGAAGCCACCACTATGAGTGGTCTCGGGAAACCTAGAATGATGCAAACAGACCACATTTGATGGCAGTGGTATAACTGAAACAACACAGAACCACCTCACTGAGCAGCAGTGAATTAATGACAAAAACAAAGGAACACCAAGTCACAATAGTGAGAAGAAGAGGTATATCTGAAATGATGCAGAGCCACCCCAGTCAGTGGCAGTGGGACCCCTGGAAAATCAATGCCACTCCATTAAGTATCAGTGAGACATTTGAGATTACACTGTTGAGAGCCATGCAGGCTGGCTTTAGGGAAGCATAATTTGTTTTGTTTTTTGTAGTGTGTTTTTCTGTAATCGAGGGTGTGTATTGCTCACTGAGAAATGTGTCTGATAAGACCAGTTTTTTTGGAGACTCTAAAGAATGAAGACTATCTGGGTACTTGGAAAAAATGTCTTGGGAAATTGATTTATTTTTATTGGGGTGACATCTGTTAGCAAGGATTACATAGGTTTCAGGCATACAATTCTACAGTGCATTGTCAACTTGTTGTATAATAAGTTCACCACCTAATGTGACTTCTCTTTCCATCACCTTATATTTAACTTCCCTTCTCTCCTCTCCCACCCCCTCCCCTTTCTCCCAACCCTAACCCACTCGTCCCCAAATAAACATTAAACTATTGATTGTGTCCATGGGGAAATTGATTATTTTTTGTTTATTTTGACCTTTAAGTTAGCTGGCAGAGAGTCAAGGATAGTTTATGATTTGTCCTTGAGTAAAATAATACATATTTGTTTTTACTGTACTGTACTGCACTGTGGGGATATATTGGGGAGAAAAAATAAACTCGGGGCTGGTTGTTAAGAATGTTTTTAGTCTTCCCGGACTCTCTTTGTTTTTTTGTTTTGTTTTGTTTTGTTTTGTTTTTTTAAACCTCACCCCCCACTTTAGGTATTGTTTTTTGGAACACCGAGGCAGGACCCCGGCAGAGTTGGTGCCCGAACAGGGACCTAAATACTGGGGATCAGGTAAAGGTCACCGCAAAAAAAAGGTCGTACGTACGGATAAGTGGTACACAGTAAAAAAAGACCAAAAGTAATAGTAATAAAAATGGGTACAAAAAATAATAAAGTTGTACACCCATCTCCTACTAAACCTCCTCAAGGCCAGGGGAGCAAAGGTAAAAAAAAAAAACCCATTTAAAAAAAATTTCTAGATTTTATAAAAAATATTTGTCCCTGGTTTCCAAAAGAGGGGAGTGTAAGTGTAAAAACTTTTAAAAAAAAAATGCGGGTCCAATTACAAGATTACTTTAAAACTCATAGACCTAAAAAAATTCCAATAAATACTTTTGCTTTATGGACTCTATTTAAAGATAACTTAAATCCCAGACATGAGGGTATGTGGGGTTAAAAAAAAAAAAAAGTCGGGATCGCGACCCGACCCTGTAGCTCTGACTGCCCCTTCCCCATCTGCTCTCTCGCTCCAGCTCTATAAAAAAGATGCCCCTGACAAAAAGCTAAATCCTCAAGATAAAGAAGACTTAAAAAAAATAACTAAATATCATGACCTTGATTTAGATGATCCTCAGTTGTTTTTAGCCCAAAAAAGTTCAAAACAAAATTCACCTAAAATTAAAAATAACCTAAAACAGCCAACAACAAAAGCAGGGAGAAGCCTGAGTCACGGGACCCCCTAAAAGCTATTTTAAATGTGGACAAATAGGCCATCAACTTAAATAATGTCCTAAAAGACAAGCTAAGGCTTCTCAACAAAGACAACAACCTGGCCTTTGTCCTAGATATAAAAAAAAACAAAAACAAAAACAAAAACAAAAACAAAACAAAACAAACAAAAAAAAAAAACATTGGGCCAGTGAGTACAAATCTAAACAAAATACCTAAAAAATCCCCTCATACAAAAAAACTGGAGGAGCGGCCACTAAACACGTTATAACACACTACTTAAAATGCTTTTCTGGAATATTACTCAGCTGTAAGAAAAGATGAAATATTGCCATTTGCGACAAAATGGATGGACTTGGAGATCATCATGCTAAGTGAAATAAGCCAGACAGAAAAAACAAAGAACTGCATGATTTCACTCATATGCGGAATATAAAACTGAAAGCAAAGGAAAAAAGAAATGAACAAACAACCCATGGACACAATAAATAGTTTAATGTTTATTTGGGGACGAGTGGGTTAGGGAGGGGAGAAAGGGGAGGGGGTGGGAGAGGAGGGGGGGAAGCTAAATATAAGGTGATGGAAAGAGAAGTCACATTAGGTGGTGAACTTATTATGCAACAAGTTTACAATGCACTGTAGAATTGTATGCCTGAAACCTATGTAATCCTTGCTAACAGATGTCACCCCAATAAGTCTAACAATAAAAATGAATTAAAAAAAATACTTTTCTGCTATGGGAGTTCCTCAAATTTTACAAACTGACAATGGGTCTATACTAGTCAGGCGTTTCAAAAATTTTGTACAAATTTTCTAATTACTCATAAAACTAAAATTCCTTATAACCCTCAGGGACAAAATATTGTTAAAGAAACTCATGGCTCCCTAAGGCTCAATTAAAAAAAATAAAAAAGGGGGAGTTATACCCCGTGTCACCTCAAAATTATTTATTTTAAATTTTTTAACATTTGATGCTCATGGACGCTCTACAGCGGAGCAATTTTGGCACCCTACCACACAGAGCACGTATGCTCAGGTGAGATGGAAGGATCCACCCACAGGTGCATGGAATGGCCCCGACCCAGTGCTAATTTGGGGGCGAGGGCATGTTTGTGTTTTCCCACAGAATGCAGACAGCGCCAGGTGGCTCCTGGAGAGCTTGGTCCGCGTCACAAAAAACTCTCAGACTCACGATTATGCTCCTGCTGTTGATGCTGATGGACTGTCCCCCGACAGCACCAGGGGAGACATACATACTGGGCCTACGTACCGGATAAATCGGCCTGTTCCTCGGTCACATTCGCCTTGTGGCACAAAATTGGGACTAGAGATTGGACTACCACTGTTAAAACTGTTAATGTATCTGCTTGTATTCCTTCCCCTTATGTACTTTTGATTGAAAATATTATTGTCCACTTTAAGGGAAATCGGTTTAATGTATGTTGTTCTAATTGTAATCTGACTAATTGTGTTTCTTGGGTCCCGCTTGGAACCCATATTGTGATTCTTTTTTTTTTTTTTTTTAATTCATTTTTATTGTTAGACTTATTGGGGTGACATCTGTTAGCAAGGATTACATAGGTTTCAGGCATACCATATTGTGATTCTTAATCAACCATCTTTTGTTATGCTTCCTGTTAATGTTTCTGGAACTTGGTATAATAAAAAAAGTTTGCAGATTTTTAAAAAAATTGAATATGCTTTAAGTAGACCAAAAAGATTTATAGGACTTTTGGTTGTTAAAATAATGGCTTTAGTGACTATCATTACAACTGCTGCCACTACTGCTGTAGCTCTTTCACAAACTATTCAAAATTCTCATTATGTTAATGATCTTTCTAAAAATGTTACTTTAGTTTTGGAAACTCAAAAAAACATAGATAAAAGGTTAAAACAAAAAGTAAATGCTTTATATAAAATAGTTCAATATTTGGGAGACAAAATTCAAAGTATAAAGGTCAGATCTCATTTGGTATGTCATACTAAATATCATTGGATATGTGTTACCCCTAAAATATATAATAATAGTCAACATAAATGGAATAGAGTTTGTTTACATCTTCAGGGAATATGGCATAATGCTAATGAATCTCTAGACATGCTTCGGCTTCATGATAAAATTAAAAATATAAAAATAGCCGAACCCTTAAAATTTAATGCAGCTCAAGTTGCCTCTAAGTTTGTTAAAATGATAAAAAATTCTTTGCCCTCGATGCCAAGTGTTATCCATTCTGTTATGGCATTTCTTGCATTAGGCCTTTGTGTCTGTGTAGTTCTGTGCTTACTCCCCATCCTCATTAAATATTTCATTAACAGGATGATGGATATTCAAGCCAACATCCATAAGATTAAGCTTAGGGCAATGCCTTAAGCTTGGCCGCCTGTTATAATTGGCTCCACTCCCCCAAACTTAGCGAAGGCAGGATAGTCAAAGACGGGTAAGATTTCCCTGGGGGTAACCAACCTAAGACAAAATTTCATCGTGAGATGATAAAATGCCAATGACTGGTAAGGTTATTACTTACAAGGGAAACGCCTAAGACAGGCACTGTCTTTTTCTCTCACCGGGGGTCACAGGTGTGTTTTATTAATTAAAAAAGGGGGAGATGTTGAGAGCCACGCAGGCTGGCTTTAGGGAAGCATAACTTGTTTTGCTTTTTGTAGTGTTCTTTTCTGCAATCGAGGGTGTGTACTGCTCACTGAGAAATGTGCCTGATAAGGCCAGTTCCTTGGGAGACTCTAAAGAAAGAAGACTATCTGGGTACTTGGAAAAAATGCCTTGGGAAACTGACTCCCTCTTGTTTACTCTGACCTTTAAGTTAGCTGGCAGAGAGTTAAGGATAGTTTATGATTTGTCCTTGAGTAAGATAATGCATATTTGTTTCTGCTGTACTGCACTGCGCTATGGGGATATATTGGGGAGAAAAAATAAACTCGGGGCTGGTTGCTAAGAATGGTTCCAGTCCTCCTGGACCCTCTTTGTCTCTTTCTGTCTTTGTTTCCTTAAACCTCGCCCCCCACTTCAGGTACTGTTCTCTGGAACGCTGAGGCAGGACCCCGACATTACACAGAACCACCTAAGTGAGGAGCAGTGGAAACCCAATATTGACCTGGACCAAGCCCTGTAAACCACAGAGGGAAACCTGATATGCAGCAGAGCCAGCACTGTGAGTGGCTGCGAAAAGCACGGGATGATGCAAGGCAACAACAATGAGCAATAGTGAGACAGCTGGGAAGACACAGGGCCACCCCTGTGAACACCACTGAGAGTGAGATGACAGCAAACAACCATAAAAATCATCATGAGAAACCAGGGACTTACCTAATTAATGAGCTCTGGATTACCAGGAAGATGGCACAGCAGCCATAGTGACTATCAGTGCGATACTTGGAATAACACAGAGCAACCAGAGTGACCAGCATGAACATACCTGAGGCCATGCAAATCAACACTAGTGAGGGGCACTGGTACACTAAAAACAAACAAACAAATAAGCACACACACACACACACACACACACACACAAAACACTCAAGTGAGAGGCATTGGGACAATTATGATAATGCAAACCTACCCCAGGAAGACACAATGGTATACATGAAACAATGGAAACTGACTCTAGAGAGCAGTGGGGAAACACCTGGAACAACAGGAAGCCATCCCAGTAAGCAGTAGAGAGAAGCATGGAATGAAACTGAGTCTTTCCTGTAAGCGACTGTGGGGAACCTGAGAAAATGGAGACATTCCAATGAGCAACAGGAGGATGCCTGGAAAGACACAGAAACCTTGTAGTGAGCTGCAGTGAAACACCTAAGACAATGAAAAGCAACCATCATGATTGGGAGTCAAACACTGGAATGACACAGAACAACCTGGGTGAGCGGTTATGGGTCACTTGGTATGATGCAACGCCACCTGTAAGTGGCAGTGAAATGCCTGGAAAGAAACATACCGACCACATGAGAGGCAGTGAAACTCCTAGAATAATGTAAAGCCACTTCAGTGAGTGATAGTGATACACCTGGAATGACCCAAAACCACCTTAATGAGGGCATTGAGATGCCTGACATGGTGTGTACCAAACTAAGTTAGAAATAACAAGACACCTGGCATGATACAGAGCCATTTCAATAAGTGACAGTGACACACCTAGAATGACGTACAGCCAAGGAAGTGAGTGGCAATATTATACCAAAAATGTTACAGAGCCACTCCAATGAGTAAAAATGGGACACATGAAATGACAGAGTAATAATACATTGAGTAGCAGTAGGACACATAAGATGGTGCAAAGCCAGCACACTGGGTGGCAGTGTAAATCTGAGATGGCACTGAGCCAGCCCAGTGAGCAGTAGTGGAACACTTTGAACATCATGAATCCATTACAATGAAAAGAATTGGGACACCATGGATGGTAAGTCCATGCAATTTATTGATAGTGGGACACTTGAAACAATATAAAGCCACCTCAGTGAGCAGCAATGGACCACTTGCGATGACATAAACCCAGCCCAGCGAGCTCAGTGATATACTTGGAATGACACAAAGCCATTCCAAATAGCTGAATTGGGACACCTTTGACAATGCAGAGATACGTCAGTAAGCAGTATGAGACACCTTAGACTATGCATAACCAATCCAAGGAGTTATAGTGTGACACCTAAAATGACACAGAACCACCTTGGATGATGCTGAACCATACCAGTAAGTGGCAGTGCAATACCTTAGATGTCACAAGCCTACCTCAGTGAGTAGTATTGTGAAACCTGGGATGATGCATGGCCATTCTAGTTAGCAGCAATGGACACCTAAAACATTGTGAAGCCTCCCCAGTGAGCAGCAGTGGGACAGTTATGATGATAAAAAGCCACCCCAGTGAGCTCAGTTGTGTTTCTGAAATGACACAAATTTACCCTAGGGAGAAAGAGTACTACACCTGAAACAATGCAGAGCAATCGCAGTAAGCAGATGTGAAATACCTGGGACAACACAGTCTTTACATCAGTGAGTTACAACATGACATCTTAAATGATAAAGAGCCACCTCAGTTAGTAGCAGTGGAACACATAGAATTACTTAGACTGACCCAGTGAGAAGATGTGAAACACTTGAAACGATGCTTTGCCACACCAGTGAGTGGCAGTGAATAAAATGAGAATATGTGGAGCTATCCCAGTTAGCAGAAGTAGAAAATCTGAAATGATACAGGGCCATTCTAGTGAGGGACAGTGAAACTGGTGAGATGAGAGTGTGCCAGTCCAGAAACTGGCAAGTGACACCTATGAAGACAGAATTCGAACCCATGGATTTGAGGGGGGACACCTGGTACCATGCAGAGAAACTCTAGTGAGTGACACTTGGACATTAAATAAAATGAAGCTACCCCAGTGAGCAACGATGGGGCAATTGAGATGATGCAAATCCACCACAAGGATAAGTAGTGGTATACCTGAAACAAAAAACACCTATTGCTGAGTGTGATGATAAAACACCTGGGACAACACATAGCAACTCCTGTGAGCAGAAGGAGAGTGCAAATGAGCACCTTAAGCAAGTGGCAGAGGACACCTGAAATGACTCAGAGATACTCCCGTGAGCAGCAGTAAGACACCTGAAATGAAGCAAAGACACTTTAGTGAGTGGCAGTAGGACATCTAAAGCAATGCAAAGCAAATCTGGTCATTGGAAATCAAACACCTGGAATTACATAGAATCATCACAGTAAGTGGCTGTGGGTCACTTTGTATGATGCCAAACAACCATTGTGAGTTGTAGTGGCACACATGGGATGATGCAGAGTGACCCCATGTGTAACAGTGTAACACCATAAATGATGCAGAGCCACTTCAGTAAGTATCAATGGGATGCCTAGAATGACCCAGAACCACTTTAGGGAACATCAGTAAGACACCCTAAATGATGCATGTTCAATTCTGTAAAAAACAGTAAGACACCTGGGATGACACAAAGCCATTCCAGCAAAAGGCAGCAGAACAACTAGTATAACACGGAATTGCCCATGTGAGGTGCAGTGTTATACCTGAAACTGTGAAAAGCCATCCCAATGAGTTAGAATTGGACACATAAACAGACACAAGACCACCATACTGAGCAGCAGTAAAACAGATGAGATGATGCAAAGCCACCCCAGTGAGCAACAATGAGACACCTTGGACGATGCTGAGCCAGACGAGTGAGAAGCTGTGGGACACCTTAAATGTAACAAAGCATCCCCAGTGAGTGGAAGTTGGACACTTCGGACAATGAGTAACCACTCCAGTGAGAGTCAGAGTAACACTTGGGAAAATTTTGAGCCACACAAGTTAGTGGCTGTGAAACACCTGAAAAGATGTGGAGTCACTTCAGTGAGTGGCAGTGGAATACCTCCAAAGAAGCATCATTATCCCAGTGAGCTCAGTGTTGTACCTAGCAAAAGCAATGTCACCTCAAGTAGCAAATATGGGACATATGGGACAACGTAGAAACACCCCTATGAATAGTAGTCAGTCACCAGAGATTACACAGAGCCTCACTGGTGAGCACCTTTTGAACCAATGGAATAATATTTTGCTACATATATGATCTTCAGTGGGAATCTGAGATGATGCAAAGCCACTCTATTAACGGGAGTGGAAAACCTGTGTGACAAAAATCACCAAAGTGACCAGCAGTGGGACACCTGTCATAACAGGGAGGCACCCCAGTGAGCAGCAGTAAGACACATGAAGCTACATGGACTCCCCCCACTCCAGCGAAGAAATATGAGACAACTAAGACCATGCTGAGCCACAAAAGTGAGTAGCAGTGTGACACCTGGAATGACAAAGAGCTACCACAGTGAGCAGCAGTGAAATAGCTGAGATGACATTGGGCCACCTTAGTGGAAGTGACACAGGGGGAATGACAGAGAGCTGACCAGAAAATCAGTATGGGAAACTGGGTACAATAGGAATGTACCCTATAAATCAGGAGTGGGACACCTGGCAGCAGGCACAGCTACTTCAGTGAGTCTAAGTGAGACATGGAATGACACAGAGCCACCATAGGTAGAAGTAAATGGACACTTGAGACCACAAAGAGTGACCCTAGTGAGTGGCACAGGAAAGCTAAAATGAAATTAATCCACCTCAGTGAGCAGAAGTGGGGCAACAAGGACAATGCAAATTCGCACCAGGAAGTGGCAGTGATTTACATGGAATGACCCACAACTACCTCACACTGCAGTGTTGGAACACCTGAAATAATTTAGAGGCACTTTAGTGAGGTAAGCAGCAGTAAAACTCCTAGGGTGACACACAAATCAACCTTATAAGTGGCAGTGGGACTCTTAAGATGACCCATATTAAATGTAGTGAGCAGCAGTTGAACACATAGGAGAATGAAAAGCAATCCTAATGATCGGCAGTCAAAAAAGCTGGAACATAACAGAGTGAACCTATTTAGCAGGAATGGGTCACTAGGAATGACTCAGAACCACCCATAAGACAGCAGTGAAACAGCATAGACAACACAGAACCACCAGAGTGAGCAGCAATTAGACATTTGAGATGACATAGAGCCACCCAAGTAAGCGGCAATTAAGTTCCTTGAAGGACAAGAAAACAACCCTGAGAGAAGCAGTGGGAAATCTGACATGATGCAGAGCAGCCCCAGTGAGAGGCTGTAGTACACTGGGGACAACATAGAGCCACCCAAGAGAGCTATATGTGACACCTGACACCACAAAAAGCAACCACAATTAGCAACAATAAGAATCCTCAAATGGCATAGAGTCACCCCAGTGAAAGAAAGTGAAACACCTGGGATAAAATGAAGCTACCCCAGTGAGTGTCAGTGGGTCATATGGGAAGACACAGGGCACCCAATGTAAGCAGTAGTGTGACAGCTCAGACCACACAGAGCCATAAAAGTGAACAAAAATGTGATACTTGGGACCACACTAAGTCACCTCTGTGAGTAGCAATTGGACACCTGGGATGATCTTAAGCCATCCCAGTGAGTGGCAGTGAAACACATGGGGTGACAAATCACATCTGGAAGCAGCTGTTAGGCACGTGTGGTGACAAAAAGCAATACCAGTTCATGAAATTGAAACATGAGTAGTGACTCAGAGTAACCCAGAATGTGGCAATAGGTCTACTGAAATAACAAGGAGCCACCAGAGAGACAGGCAATTGGATACCTGGAACAAAACAAAGCCATCTCAATGAACAGCATTGGAACACCTGTAAAGTCACAATGCCAGTTTATAAATCATAAAATTGAAACAGAAAATGACTCAAAAACATTGCAGTAAGCAACAGTGGCACATCTGAAATGATTCAGAGCCACCTTAGTAGCAGTAGCGGGACAACTGAAATTACACTGATACCTCTCATCCAGAGGAATTTGTACACCTAATATGATGCACAGCTACCAAGTTAGTAGAAGTGGGACACCAGAGACATTACAGTTACCTTAGCGAACAGCATTAGGACAATTCAAATGACTCTGAGTCACCCCACTGATCATTTGTGAGAAACTAGGGATGACATAGAGCCTTCCCAGTAAACTTCAGTGAGACACATTAAATGATGCAGAGCCACTGAGTAAGTAGTGGTAAAATATCTACAATGACAGAAAGTAATTTCATGAGGAGTGGAACACCAAAAACAACATAGAACCACATAAGAGAGCAGTACTAAGACACCTGAAACCATGCAAAGCCACCCAAGAGAGTACCCTTGGGACATTTAAGACTACAAAAAGCCATGCATATGAGAAACAGTGAGAAAAAAATGGACTCTGCAAAGCCTTTACAATGTTTGAAATGACACCAAGCCTTCCTAGTGAAATGTAGTAGAATTCTTGAAATAACACGTAGCAAGTCAATTGAGTGCCAGTGTGACACCTTGGACCAAGCTAATGCAATCCAGTGAGCAGCAGTGAAATACCTGTAAAGATACAGAACAATTCCAATGAGCAGCAGTGGGACATATAGGACAATGAAGAAAACACAAGTAACAAAATGAGAGAACACTGGGATGACTGCAGTGAGCATCAGTGGTATACATTGAATGATTACATCAACCCATATTAGTGACAGTGAGACACATGGGATAATGTGGATATACACCAGTGAGCAATTAGGGGAAACCTGTGATTATGCAGTTACTCCAGTGAGAAACAGTGGTACATCTGGGATGATGCAGAGTCATTTTACTGAGCTGCATTAAGACACCTAGGACCATGCAAAGTAACCTCTGTTAGGGGCAATGAGACCTGGAATGACATTGAGCCACTCCACTATTGACAGTGGAACACCTGGCAAGTCACAAAGCCACCAAGGTAAGCAGCAGTTTGACATAACAGATCACGCAGAGTCACCCAAGTGAATGACAATATGACACATAAAACATTGCAAACCTCTTTTAGTAAGTTGTTGTGAGACATCTGTAAAGATGCAGAGTCAGCCCAATGAACAGAAGTGAAACCCCTGGGAGGACACAAAGCTTCCCAAGTGATGGGCAGTGAAACAACTATTACAGTTTGATGCAATGAGAGTGAGCGGAAGTGGAAAACCTGAGACAACAGAGCACCACTCCAGTGAGAAGTGCAAAATAGAGATGACATATAGCCACCTATGTGTGTGGCAGTGAGAGAGCTGGATGACAAATAACCACACAATTAAGTAGAAGTGTGACAACTCAGATCATGTGGAGCTACCAAAGTGAACAGCAATTTAACACCTGGGACTACACACAACCAACCCAGTGAACAACAATGGGACAGTTGAGATGATGTGGAGACAGCACTGAAACATCTGAGATGATTGGAAGCCATCCAGTTGAGCATCAGTATACCTGAAATGACACAGAGCCACTCCAGTGAGCAGCAGTGGAATATCTGGGATGATGTGGAGCCATCCCTGTGATAAGAAGTGGTATACCTAAAAGAAAGCAAAGCCACCCCAGTAAGCAACAGTAGCATACTAGGGACATGCAGAGCAATTCCAGTAACTAATTGTGAGATACCCGAAAAAAACACATAGGCACCTCAGCAAGTAGCAGTGAAATACCAAGGATGACACAGACTAACCCATTTGAGTAAACATAAAACAAAGGGAATGACTCAGAGTCACCTCAGTGAAAGGCAGTGAGACAGGTGGGATGACAAATACCAACCAAAGAAAGTGGCATTAAATACCTGGTATAACAAAAATAAACCCCAGAGATTGGCTTAGAGACACCTAGGGCAAGGCACAGCCACCTCAGTTAGTTAGTGTGAATTGCACACCTGTAATGAAACAGAGCCATCACAGGGAACAGAAGAGACACCTGAGACCACAAAAAGCAACCCTAGTGAGTGGCACTTGGAAACTAAAATAAAACAGAGCCAACTTAGTGAGATAAATTGAAAAATTGATGCCAATTGATCCTAGATAGAAGCAGTGATATACCTGAAATTACACACACCTACTCAAGAGAACGGCAATGAAACACCTGGGACAACACAAAGCAAACATTGTGAGTAGTGGCTAGAAACATGAATTTAAACTGACCACTCAAGTAATTGGTTGTCAAACACCTGAAATGATTCAGAAATACTCCAATAAGCAGCAGTAGAAAACCTGGGATGATCAGAGCCACACGAGTTAGCAACAGTGGAACACCTAAGAGAATGCAGAGAAACCCTGGTGACTGGCAGCCAAACACTTGAAACAGAAGAGCAACATCAGTGAGTGGTAATGGGTCACTTGGTATGATGCAAAATTACCCCTGTGAGTGGCAGTGGAACACCTGAGATAATGTGGACCCTACCTTATTAGGGGCATATGACACCTGGGATGACAATAAGCCATTTCAGTTAGTAGCATTGGGACAACTGGGACAACACATAGGCACTGAAGTAAAAACACTCCACCTTAAACAATGTAGAGCCTCCACAATGAGTAACAGTGGGACACCTGAAATGAATCAGGGCCCCACAGTAAGAAGTAAGACAGCTGAGATGATGCAAAGTCACTCTATCAAATGGTAGTGAGACACACATGTGATGATACTGCACCAGCCAGGTGAGCATCAGTGGGACACCATGGACATTGTGAAGCTACCCCAGTGAATGGCAGTGGAACACCTGGGATGATATGGGGTCATTCTTGTTATTGGCAGTAGAACACCTAAAATAATGTGAAGCCACCCCTTTGAGTGTCAGTGGTACACCTGCAATGACAAAAAGTTACTTTTGTGAGCTCAGTTATGTATCTGAGATGACACAAAACCACATCAGGAAGAAAAAGTGGGGCACAAGAGAAAACACAGAGCCACTTCAGTAAGTGGCTGTAAGCCACCTGGGGCAACACAGAGACAACTTTCTAAGTGAATGTGGGAAACATGGGACAATGAGGTACAGTAGAACAACTGAAAAGACACAGAGCTACCACACTGAGTAGAAGTGGAACATCTGGGATGATGCAACCCAACCCAGGTTAGCAGATCTGGGGTACTTGAAACGATGCTTAGCCATGCCAGTGAGTTGCAGTGGCACACATGAAACTATGTAGAGCCATCACTGTAAGGAGCAGTGAGACAGCTGGGATGACACAGAAGTACCCCAGTGAGTGGCAGTGAAACAGTTGGAATAAGAAAGCGCCACCCCAGAAAGAAGCATGGGTCATCTAGGATGACAGAAATTAACTCCATCAATTGGTGGTGAGAAACCTGGGACAAGGCACAGTCACCTCAGTGTCAGTGGGACACCTGAAATGACACAAAGCCACCATAGTAAGCAAAAGTGAGACACATGAGACCACATAAAGTGAAAATTTTGAGTGGCACTGAGACATTAAAATGAAATGGAACCATCCCTGTGAGAAGCAATGAGACAATTGAGATAATACAAATCCAACAAAGAGAGAAACAATGGTATACCTAAAACAAAACTCACCTACCCCATGGTACACCAGTGAAACACCTGGGGCAACAGGGAGCCACAAATTTGAGTGGCAGAGGGGAACATGGATGAACAGTGAACAACTCCAGAAAATGGCAGGTGGGACACCTGAAATGACTCAGAGACACTCTAGTGAACAGCAGTAAGATACCTAAGATAATGTTGAGACACCATAGTGACCAGCAGTGAAACACTTATGACAAGGCAAAGCAATTCTGGTGATTGGCTTTCAAACACCTGAAATGATAGAGAGATGACAAAGTGAATGGCAGTAGTATAACTGAAATGATGCAGAGCCACCCAGTGACTGAAAGTGGAACACCTGAAATGAAATAGAACCGCCACATTAAGAAACATTAAAACAGTTGTGAAGATGCAAAGACACTCCAGTCAGCAGCAGTAAGACACCTGGGATGATACTAAGCCAGCTTAATGAGAGACAGTGGGACACATTGGATGTCACAAAGCCACCACAGTGAGAGGCAATGGATCACCTGAATCAGTGTAGATCTACCTCTGTTAACCACAGTATAACACCTGGGCAAATGTGGACTACACTTGTTAGCAGTTGTGAGACATTTGTGAAGATGTGGAACCACCTCAGTGAGTGGCAGTGAAACACCTGCAACAATGCAAGTGAGATCAGTGGTGTACTTGGAAAAAAAAAAAAAACATACTTGGTAGTAGAAATAGGACAACAGGGATGACACAGAAATACCCCAGCGAGCAGCAGTAGGACCTAAGAGAGATGACACAGAACTTATCTGGTGAGCAGCTTTAGGACAACTGAGATGACATTTAGCAATATAAGATGCGGCTGAGAGACCCTATTAGTGGTAATGATGCGAAACAAAACCACCGAAGTGAGCGGCAGTGGGAAACCTGAGAAAACAGAGTCACACTGAAGAACGGCAGAACTATGCAACACACACCCCTCCCCAGTAAGCAAATATGGGAAATCTGAGATGACACTCAGCCACAATGTTGAATGGAAGTTGGACATCTATAATGGTGTGGAATTACCACAGTTAGCAGCAGCAAGACAGCTGAGATGCCTCAAGACCACCCCAGTTGTGGTAAAGAAACAGGTCAAATGACAGTCAACAAAAAATTCAGCATGGAACACCTCGTGCTACAGGGACCCACCCCAGAAATCGGCAATGGGATACCTGGCAGGAGTCACCGCCACCTCAGTAAGCTTTGGTGAAAGACCTTAAATGATATAGAGCCACCAGAGTGAGCAGCTGATGGACAACTGAGACCACAAGAAGTGACCATAGTGAATGATAGACACTGGGACGCTATAATGAAACCAACCTACCTCAGTGAATGGCAGTAGAACAATGAGGAGAATGTAAATTCACATAAGATACCAGAAGCTGTATACCTGGATTTACACCGACTTACCTCAGGAAGCAGTTGTAAAATGCATGAATCAACACAGAGCCACCTCAGTGAGTGGCAAAGAGACAAATAAAATGACATTAAGCCACTCCAATAAATAGTTGTGGGACACCAGAAATGATTTAGAGACTCCACAGTGAGTGGCAATAGAACACCTGGGATGACACAAAGCCACATTGGCAATTGGCAGTGGAACATGTAATATGACGCAGAGCCACCTTAGTGAGCATCAGTTTAACACCTAAGAACACAGAGCAACCTTGATGATTGGCAGTCAAAGAACTGGAAGGACTCAGAGTCACCTCAGTGAGTAACAATAGGTCAGTTGGAATGACACAGAACAAATCCCATGAGCAGCAGTGAAACAGCCAGGACAACACTGAACCACTGTAGTGAGTGGCAATCTGACATCTGGGATGACATAAAGCCACTCATTTAAGTGGCACTAAAAAAGCCTTTAGTGACTTGAAGGCATTTCAGTTAGCACCAATAAGACATCAAAAATGATGCAGTGCAATCACAGTAAAAGGTTGTAGGACACCTGGCAATACATGAAACCACCAAAGCAAGTGGTAGTGTGACAGATTGGAACAACTGGAACTACATGAAGTCACATCAGTGAGCTTCAGTAAGACACCTAGGATGACAAAAAGCCACCAAGTAAGAAGTAACATGACAGCTTGGACCATGTTAAACCACCAAAGGGAAAGAAAATGTGACCCTGAGACCACAAAAAGCAACCTCTGTGAGCAGCATTTGGATACACGAGATGACCTTAAGCTACCTCAGTGAATGGCACTAAAAACCTGGAATTACACAGAGCCACACCAGACAGTGACTGCAAGATACCTGAGATGACACAAAGCAACAACAGTTAGTAAAAGCAAAACACCAGGTGTGATGAGGAGAATACCAAGGACACAACA
This sequence comes from Lyroderma lyra, assembly GCA_004026885.1. Lineage (NCBI taxonomy): Eukaryota > Metazoa > Chordata > Mammalia > Chiroptera > Megadermatidae > Lyroderma > Lyroderma lyra. The sequence goes on from PVJL010006107.1 coordinate 25,018, forward strand.
GTAGGATACTTGTGATAACATGAAGCCATGAGAGAAAGATAGTTATATGGACAACTTGGACTGAACAAAACCATCTCAGTGAGCAGCAGTGTGACCCCTATGAAATGTGACAACTCAGAACATGCAAAGCATCCCAAGTGAATGAGTATATGGCACCTAAAACAATACAAAGCTACATAAAGCCACCCAATTGACCAGCGATGTGACACCTGGGACCAAGTAGAGCCACCCAAGCAAGCTGTAGTGAGACATATGTGGTAATGCAGAAACACTTCTTTGAGCAGCAGTAGGAGACACAAGGTGATGAAGAGAAACCCCAGTTAACAGAAGTAGGACAACGAGGATGACACAGAGCCACCCAAGTGAGCAGCAATGGTATAACTGAAATGATAACAGTTACCCAAGTTAGTGTCAGTAAAACACGTTAAATGGTGTAGAGTTAACCCATTGAGAAAAAGTGGAACATCAGGGATGATGCAGTTACCTTAGAGAGAGGCATCTGGAACTACACAGAGCCACCTTTGTGAGCTGCATCACAAATTGAATGAGACAGAATCACTACTGTTAGTGGCAGTGGAACACCTGGAAACACAAAGACACACCAGTAAGAAGTGTGACATCTGGGTTGATGCAGAGCCACATTTGTGAGCAGCACTGGAACACCCGGGGCAATGCAGAGCCACTCCAGGAGGAAGCAATAGAATACTTGTTATCGCAGGGCAACCTTGGTGATCTGCAGTCAGATACCTGTGACAACAAAGATCCACTACCGTGAGCAGCAGTGGAACACTTGGTATAATGTGGAGCCACCACTCTGAGTGGCCTCTAGGGAAACCTAGGATGAGACAAAGCTACCCCACCATGGCACTGATATACCTGAAATGACAAAATACAATGCACTTCTCAGCAGATGAAAACCTGAAAGACACAGAGCCACCCTAACGAGAGAAAGTGTTACACCTGAAACAATACGAGCCACTCAAGTAAGTAGCAGTGGTACATCTGGGACACGTTAATCACCCCAGTAAATATCAGTGAGAAACTTAAAACAACACAAAGCCATCCTAGTGGGCAGCTGAAATGACATGGAGCCATCTAAGTTAGTGGAAGTATAACTGTTTGGATGACAAAGAGCCAATGAAGAAAGCAACACAGGACACCAAAAAAATGATAGAGATTTACCCCATGAATCAGCTGTATGACACCTGCAACAAGGCACAGCCACCTCAGTGAGCATCAATTAAAAAACTGAAATGACACAGAGCTACCACAGTAGGCAAAAGTGAGACACCTTAGACCACACAGAGCAAGGCTAATGAGCAGCACTGAAACACTAAAATGAAAATAAACCACCACAGTGAGCAGCAGTGAGACAATGGTGATGATGCAAAATAAACACAGAAAGAATAAATGGTATACTTGGAATAATACACACCAACCCTGTGAAAGGGTGAGGGTTAATCACCTGGGACAACACAAAGTCACCGCTTTGAGGAGTAGAAAGAAAAATAGAATGACAATGAGCAACTCAAGTAAGTGGCAGTTGGATACCTGAAATGACTCGAAGACACCACAGTGAGAAGCACTAAGACAATTGGAATGACATAGAGCCACACTAGAAAGTGGCAGTGGAACACCTCAGACAATGCAAAGCAAACACCTGAAATAAAACACAGCTTCCTCCCCAGGTGATCAAAAATAAGTCACTTGGTATGACATAGAACAACCTTCATAACCACAAGTGATACATTTGAAACTATGCAGTTACCACTTGCATGGCATTGCAAAACCAGAGATGATGCTGGGCAGCTTCAGTTAGTGGTGGTGGAAAACTTGAGACTACCAAGAGCCACATTTGTGAACAGCGGTAAGACACCTAAAATGACACTGAGTCAGCCCAGTGTGAGGCAATGGGACACCTTAAAAGTCACCAAGTCACACCAGTGAGGAGATTGGGTACACCTAAGATGATGTGGATCCACCCCAGGGGGAAGGAGTGAAATATGTAAAAAAAATGAAGGGCCACAACAGTTAGCAGCAATGGAACACCTGAAAAGATGTGAAGCCAGCTCAGTGAGTAACAGTGAGACACTTGTGACAAAGCCCAGCCACCCCTCTGGCTAGCTCAGTGATTCACCTGAAAAAACACAAAGTCGCCCCTACCAGTAGTAAAACACCCAGGACACCACAGAAAAACTGCAGTGAGTAGCTATAGGATGCCAGAGATGACAAAGAATTTTTCTGGTGAATGGCTTTTGGACAAATGGAAAGACATTCAATGACTTAATTGAGCATTAGTGGGTACCTGAGACTACTCAAAGTCACAGTATGAGCCATAGTGGAACACCTGTGTGATACAAACCAACCCAAGTTAGAAGCAGTGGGTCATCTGGGACAACAGAGAGCCACACCAGTGAGACACATGAACACACACACATACACACACACACACACACACACACACACACACCCATCAGTGAGCAGATGTGGGATACCTGAGACCTTGCTGAACCAAAACAATGAGTGGAAGTGGAAATTTGGGATACATGGAACCACCACAGTGAGCAGCAATGATGACGATGTGAGGCCACCCAAGTGAGGTGCAGTGAAGAAGGAAGAACGACAGAGAGGCAACTTAGAAAACAGCATGGTGCATCTTGTATGACTAAGATCCACCCCCAAAATAAACAGGGACACCTTGGGACACTCGAAGACACCTTTATGAGGGGCAGTTGTACACTTGAGAGTACCTTAAGCCACCTTAGTGAGTTGTAGTGAAAAACCTACAATGATATGGGCCCACAACAGGGAGCAGTTATAAGACACCTGGGATGATACAAAGCAGCACCAGTTAGTGAAAATAAAACACCAGGAGCGATGCTAAGAAAATTCAGAAAGTAGCAACAGGACATCTGAAATGACATAGAGCTATGAAATATAGAGGCAGTTAGGCACCTCTAAGAAAACTAAGCCATCTGAGTGAGTAGCAGTGGGACATCTAAGAATTCCCAAAGTCACCACAGTAAGCATCAGATAGATACAAGAAATGACACAAAGCCACCGGAGTAAGCAGAAGTGAGATACATAAGATGATGGGGAGATGCATTTTTGAGCATAGTGGGAAAGAGACCAATGCAAAGCCACCTGAGCAAGCAACATTTGTACAACTGAAATGACCTGCAGCTACCAATGAGCAGAAGTGGGACACATGAGAAAATTTAAAACCACATCAGTAAATTTTATTAAACAAATTTAGAAGATACTGGGCCACCCCAGTGATGAGAAACCAGGGATGACATATAGCCACCCCAGTGAAAATAAGTGAGACAGCTTGGATGATGCAGAGCCACTAATTTAGCAACAGTGAAACACCGAGAATGACAAAAAGTTACTCTATGAATGGTAGGGAGATACCTAAAACGATGGGGAGCCACCCAAGTGAAAAGCAGTGAAACACCTGACACCATGCAAAACTACCAAAGACAGTGACTTTGGGACATTTGGTGCCACAAAAAGTTACTTCTGCGAGTGTCAGTGGGAAACACTGGATGATACAAAGTGATTACAGTCAGTGGAAATATGGCATCTGAAACACCAGGCAATTCTAATGAGATGCAGTAGAACACCTGAAACAACATGGGAGAATCCAATTGACCAAAAGTGTGACACTTGAAACCAGGCTGAGCAACACTGAGTGGCACTGAGACACATGTGACCATGCAGAACCACTCCAGTGATCAGCAATGGCACATACACATACAAAAAGACAGAGAAGCCCAAGTAAACAGAAGTGGCACAACTGAGACAACAGTGAGCAGTAGTGGTATACCTGGAATGATCAGAGCCACCCATATTAGCAGCAGTGAGAAATATGGGATGATGTAGATTTACCTCAGTAAGCCTCTATGGGAAACCTGGGATGACAAACAGGTATGTCAGTGAGAAGCAGTCTTACATCTGGGACTATGCAAAGCCACCTCGGTGAAGAGCAATGGAACATCTTGTATGACACAGAATCATGTATGTGAGCAGTACTAAGACACATGGGACAATGCAAAGTGATTTCAGGAGGCAGCAATGAGACACATGAGAACACACAGCTTTCTTGTTAATTGGCCATTGGATGCCTGCAACTACACAGAGACACCCCAATGAGCAACAGTGAAACAATTGGTATGATGTAGACCCACCCATATGAGTAGTGTTAAAATACCTGCGATGACAAGTAGCCAGTCCAGTGAATTGCAGTGGTATACCTGAATTGACACAGAGGCACCCTAGTAGAAACAATTGATCACCTGGGATAATGCAGAGCCATCACAGTGAAAGAAAATGATATACCTAAAACTATGCAGAGCCACCATAGTCAGTGACAGTTGAATACCTAGGGCAATACAGAACAAATCCAGTGAGTGACAGTGGAACTGCTAAAATGACACAGAGCCACCTCAGGAAGTAGCCTTGAAATATCTAAGATAACAAAAAGAAAACTACATCACTGAGCAGATATAGGACATCTGGGATGATGCTGAACTATTTTAATAAGCGGCATTAGACACATGTGACAACATGAAGCAACCTCAGTGATTGGCAGTAGGACAGCTTGGACTACAAGGGGTCACCACAGTGAGTGGCAGAGGTTCATTTTTTGACAGAAAGCCACCACTGAAAGCAGCATGGGGAACCTGGGATGATGAAGGTACACCCCCAAAATCGGCAATGGAAAACCTGTGAAAAGGCCAAATCACCTAAGTGAGCATCTGTAAAATACCTTGGATGGCATAGAGCCATAACAATGAGCAGCAGAGGACGTGAGACCATGCAAATTCATCCTAGTGAGCAGTATTGAAACACTAAAATCAAACAAAAACACTTCTTAGAGCAGCATTAAAACAATTGGATAGATACAAATTCACCTTATGAAAAAACAGCGGTATGCCTAGGACACACACCTACCCCATGAAATACCAGGAATAACACGGGGTTGCATTAGTAAGCTGCAGAGAGAAACATGGAATTACACTTAACTGCTTGAGTAAGCGGCAGTGGAAACCCTAAAAAGAAAGAGACAACCCAGTGAGCAGCAGTACAATTCCTGGGACAAGATAGAACCACAATAGCGAGTGGAATTTGAACACATAAGACAATGAAAAGCTACCCTAGTGAATCAAACACTCAAAATGACACAGAGAAACCCCACTGAGCAGCAATGGGTCACTTGGTAGGAAGTGGAACCACCTCTGTGAGGGACAGTGAAACACTTGGGAAGATGTGGACTGATCTTATATAAAGCAATGAAATACCTGGGACAATGCAATACTACAGGGAGTGCATGAGCCAGAAGCCAGGTCCTTGGAGTAAACAGGTTTTAGCAAGGCTACCTGTACACTTGGAGTCCACAGTTCAAGGGCTTTGCAAGGCAGCCCAGAGCTGGGTGCCCAAGGACACAGTCCAGAATGTGGTTTCTGACTTCTGGAAAAATATGACATTGTGAGCAAGGTTGTTTGGTCTCTGGAAAGGATTTGAGACATAACTTAGGGCCTGCCTGCCTTGAAGAGAATAATAATAATATAATCAGTAATGCCTTAGCAACGTGTACCAAAATATTGATTAAGTGCAGTTATCCACAACTATGTGTCCTAGTTAAGATGTACTTTCCAGTCTCGCTTTACTGATTCACCCCTATGACCTCACTTGTTTTGCCCACCCTATAAAATAAACTTGCTGCTGCCAGACGGGGTCTCTGTGTCTCCATCAGAGCGCAGAGAACCACCCGGTCCCAGCTTTTCTGTCTGTGTCTGTGTCTGTGTCTGTGTGTTTTTTCTTCATTCTCCATCCCCTCCCCTCCAGTTCACCTGTTCACCTGTGCAGAATGCCACAAAGTGGCACCCGAACAGGGACTGGAGTACGGAGGGACTCAAAACATCTGGGTTATCTCTTTCTTTTTAGGGTTTCCACTGCCGCTTACTCAAGTAGTTTAGTGTAATTCCATGTTTCTCTCTGCAGCTTACTAATGCAACCCCGTGTTATTCCTGGTATTTCATGGGGTAGGTGTGTTTCAATACTGCTCACTAGGATGAATTTGCATGGTCTCGGGTCCCTCTGCTGCTCATTGTTATGGCTCTGTGCCATCCAAGGTGTTTTACAGATGCTCACTTAGGTGATTTGGCCTAGATTCTGCAAAAATTCCAGATGAGTCTCATCCTCCAGAATATAAAATAGAACTTTAAAAGGAGGCTAAATGAGACAAACAACAAAGAGATGAGAAAGATTTTGATTTGGAGAGTGAGGAGTCAGATAGTGAGGATCAAGACAGCCTTCTGCAGGGAGTTCAAAGCTTTTTGCATACTTGCCATCTACAACAAGGGCAACTGCTCCTGAATGGCTGAAAGAGGCACCTAAGAGGACACCTAAAAGAGGCACCTCTGTGTTTCATATGTCTCCTTTATAGTTGGCTTTACAAGAAGCTAGAAAGGCTGGAGAAGATATATCTAATTTTAAAGGGGCATTTCCAGTCATTGAAAAACCAGACCTAATAATCCAGGACAGATTTTAAGACACTATGAGCCTATTCCTTTTAAAACTTTGACTGGGCTCAAAAATGCAACATCAATGTATGGCCCCACTTCTCCTTTTGTATTGAGTTTGGTGGAGTCTTTACAAGACAGTCCTTTGACTCCACATGATTGCAATATTATTGCCAGGGCCTGCCTCAATGGAGGAGACTATCTGTTATGGAAAACAGGATTTCAGGAGTTATGTGAGGCTCAGGCTCAGTGCAATCATGATGCAGGAGTGCCCATTACTTGAAGTTATGGGGTCTCTGCAAACAGGGCTCCCTTCTCTTTCAGCTATACATTTAAATCATCATTTGATAATAATAGATTTAAAAGACTGCTTTTTCACTATTCCCTTACATCCTGCTGACTGTAAGAGTTTGCTTTTAGTGTTCCTTCTTTAAATCAAAAAGAGTCTATGAAAAGATATTACTGGAAGGTTTTACCACAGGGCAGGGCTAATAGCCCTACATTATGTTAGGAATTTGTGGCACAGGCCATTCAGCCTGTCCAAACAAAATATCCTAAAGCTTATTGCATTCATTATATGGATGACATTCTTATCAGTCATGCTGATGTTGATACTTTATATCATATGTTCTCTGATCTTGAAATTGCTTTAAAGATTGCAGGTCTTTGTATTTCCCCTAAAAAAATACAAAAAACAGCTCCATTTCAATATCTTGGTTGTGTAATTGAAGGCAAACAAATTATTCCGCAAAAAGTAACCATAGGAAAAATCAACTCAATACTCCAAATGATTTTCAAAAACTGAGATATTAATTGGTTGCAACCAAAATTAAAATTAACTACTGCAGAACTTAGTCCTTTATTTGAAATATTAAAAGGAGATTCAGACCCTGCTTCTCCTCATACATTAACTGCCCAATCAAGGGAGGCACTCCAATGGGTTGAGCAAGCCATTAACATGTCTCAGCTCACTTGGGTGGATCCTAACAACTTAGTTTACTTAATCATTTTTGACACTCCTCATACTCCTATAGCTGCCTTAAGGCAAGCACAGGGATTTATAGAATGAATCCATTTGGCTCATTCACCTGCCAAAGTCATTATGCCTTTTTATGATCTTGCTGCTTCTTTAAACATTAAAGGATGGTGGCGAGTTCATGAACTTCTAGGATCTGAAACACCTGTCATTATTGTTCCTTTCTCTGTACAACAACAACAATGTTTATAGCAGTCAGCTGATTGCTGGCAAATTGCCTTAGCTAACTTTCCAGGTAAAATTTCAGTGCATTATCCATCTAATAAATTTATTCAATTCACTAACCGACATGATTTTATGTTCCCAAAAGTTATTCTGGCCACCCCCATTTCAGGAGCCCACACCGTATTTACTGAAGGCTCTAGTTCAGGGTATGCTGGATATTATTCACAAACTGGTAATAAAGTTCAAAATACTCGTTATAAGTCTGCTGAAAGAGCTGAACTTTGGGCTATTCTCATGGTCTTTACTGACTATGCCACTCAAGCTCTTAATATTTACAGTGACAGTAATTATGTTGTTCATGTTGTAAAATTAATTGATACTGCAACTATTGGTCATACTAATAGTGAAGAATTGTTTCAGCCTTTTGTCGAATTACAATTGTTTCAGCTTTTTGTCCAATTATCAGAGCTCGTATACAGCCTTGTTTCATTGCTCATTTGTGAGCACATACTAATCTGCCTGGTGCTCTAAGGAAAGGAAATGCTTCTGCTGATTTGCTTGTATCAGCTGCTCTTTCTTTAAATCCTTGGGATGAAGCTTGTCAAGCACATGCCCTTCATCACCAAACTGCAGCTTCCCTTCATAAGGAATTGAAAATCACAAGGGAACAATCACAGCAAATTGTAAAATCTTGCCCCCAAGGCCTCATACATATTCCTGTCTTGCCTACAGGAATTAATCCTTGGAGCCTTAAAACTAATCAAATTTGGCAAATGGACATGACTCACATTCCTGAATTTGAACGGTTTAAATATGTTCATGTTAATGTTTATTTATTAATAAACATTATTTAATAATGTTTATTATTAATATTTATTCTCATTTCATTTTTGCATCAATGCAGACAGGAGAAAGTGCTAAACATGTAATTAATCATTGTATTGCTGCTTTTGCAGTTATGGGCAAACCTCAACAAATTAAAACTGAAAATGGTCCGGCTTATATTTCTCAGAGTTTTCAATAATTTGGTGTTCAAATGGGCATTCAGTTTAAGATTGGCATTCCTTATAATCCACAAGGACAAGCTATTGTTGAAAGAGCTCATAAAACATTAAAAATTCAATTACAGAAAATAAGAAGAGGGACCTTAGGGTATTCCCCTCCCCTCAAAATTATGTTAATCATTCTCTTTTTATTTTGAATTTTTTGGATTGTGTTGAACAGTAAGTCTCCCCTGCAGATAGGCATTTTCAAAAGACACCCTCCTTGCAGAGAGGTTAGATAATATGGAAAGATTTGGCTACTGGACAGTGGCACAGGCCAGATCCAGTAGTAATGTGGGGAAGAGGATTTGTTTGTGTTTTTCCAGAAGGATATTTACAGCCCACATGGATTCCTGAATGGCTTGTAAAACATCATGAATCCCGAGGACCTCGTTCCACCCCTATGGAAGATGAGACTCACAGAGCCGATGACCCTTCCAAAGGGTGAGACACTGGAACCGACCATGACATTCCTCCCAAAAAAAATCCTTCAAAAGGGCATGATGCCCCCCTGCAGTGACCACTAAAAGAAGCCAGACTCCAACTTGGGTCAGCAAAAGAAGCTGACCCAGAAGGGCTTCACTCTTGCTTCTCCACGGACCAGTAAAAATGTTTTATAAAAATTCTCATTATAATGTGAGTTGCTTAAACTGTAATCTTACTAACTGTATTACTTCTATTCAGTCAAATAATCAAATTATAGTATTGTATCAGCCTTCTTTTGTAATGTTTCCTGCTAACATTACAGGACCTTGGTATCATGATCAAGGCCTTCGAGTACTTCAAGAGATTCAACAAACAAATAACCCATGGACACAATCAATAGTTTAATGTTTATTTGGGGACGAGTGGGTTAGGGAGGGGAGAAAGGGGAGGGGGTGGGAGAGGAGGTGGGGAAGCTAAATATAAGGTGATGGAAAGAGAATTCACATTAGGTGGTGAACTGATTATACATCAAGTTAACAATGCACTGTAGAATTGTATGCCTGAAACCTATGTATTCCTTGCTAACAGATGTCACCCCAATAAGTCTAACAATAAAAATGAATTTAAAAAAAAAAAAGAGATTCATAATCAGTTGGCTCGCCCTCATCAAGCTATAGGGTTAATTATTCTTGGAATAGTTTCTTTAATCACGCTTATATCAACTTTAACTTCTGCTCTTGCCTTGTCTCAAAGTATTCAAGATGCTCATTATGTCAATGAACTTACACATAATACTTCATTGCTTTTAAACAATCAAATAGTTGTTGATAAAAAATTAGAAGTTAAAATAAATGCCCTAGAGACAGCTGTCATTGGAATGAGTAATAAAGTAGAAAGTCTTAGATTTCACCAAAAACTTTTATGTCATGCAAATTATAAGGCAATTTGTGTAACTTCTATGATTTATAATAAATCTAAGTCGTGTTGGGATAAGGTTCAAAAACATTTGTTAGGAGTTTGGACTCATAATAACATCAGTCTTAATTTACAAAAATTACACTCTGAAATCCTGGCTATTTAAAATAGACATCTAAATGTCCTTGATCCTACTCAAGTAGCTCAAGATATTCTAACAGAACTTAAAGCGTTCAATCCATTAAATGTTTTAAAACATTCTGTGTGGTACTTGTTAGCTATCATATGCTTGATTTGTATTTTGTTTGTTCTCTTCTTGGTAGGCTGCCAATTCCTCCAGCCCTGAGTCTGAGACCTCCAATTAATAACACACCATCTCATCGTAAACAAAAAAATAAAAAAGGGGCATAATTTACCTCACATCACCCTATATGGCCCCAGAGGATGACTGGTTAGTCAATGACGGGTAAGATTCCTCAAGGGAGGAACAACCTAAGAAAGGCACAGTCACATAGGGGCCAACAGGAGAGAGCTTGGGCTCTACAGAGGTGAGGCACAGCCCCTCACCCTCTCTGAGGTTAATCCCTTGCCCCCTGGCTGACTTGTTTTCCACTACAGCTTAGCCGGAGATCTAATAAATTGAGCTCAACCATTCCCTCCAATTGAACACACATTGCCTCACCTTAAAAAAATAAAAAAGGGGGGGATATAGGGAGCGTGTAAGCCAGAAGCCAGGTCCTTTGAGTAAACAGTTTTAGCAAGGCTACCTGTGCACTTGGAGTCCACAGTTCAAGGGTTTTGCAAGGCAGCCCAGAGCTGGGTGCACAAGGACAATGCTTGGAATGTGGTTTCTAGCTTCTGGAAAAATATGACATTGGGAGCAAGGTTGTTTGGTCTCTGGATATGATTTGAGACATAACTTAGGGCCTGCCTGCCTTGAAGAGAATAATAATAATATAATCAGTAATGCCTTAGCAACATGTACCAAAATATTGATTAAATGCAGTTATCCATAACTATGTGTCCTAGTTAAGATGTACGTTCCAATGTCGCTTTACTGATTCACCCCTATGACCTCACTTGTTTTGCCCACCCTATAAAATAAACTTGCTGCTGCCAGATGGGGTCTCTGTGTCTCCATCAGAGTGCAAAAGAACCACCCGGTCCCAGCTTTTCTGTCTATGTCTGTGTCTGTGTGTTTTTTCTTCATTCCCCATCCCTCCCCTCCAGTTCATCTGTTCACCTGCACAGGTCATGGCACAATACCACTTTAGTGAGTGGAAATGAGACACCTGGGATAATCCAGTGCCACCTTAGTGAGCAGCAGTGAAACACATGAGATAATGTGAACTTGGCCCAATTAGTGACAGTAAGATGCCTAACACTGCCATACAAAAAGGGGAAGCTGAGCTCCTCAAGTAAGTGGCAGTGGTATACCTAAAATGACCCAGATCTGCATCTATATGTGAAAATGGGAAACCTGCAATGACAACTACCACCACAATGAGAAGCAGTGGGAAACCTGAGATGATTGAAAGCCACACCAGTTAGAAACCTAAGAAGATGTGGAGCTACAGCAGTAAGTGGCAGTAAGACTACACTGAGCTACCCCCAGTGAACTCTGTGGTGTCCTGAAAAGAACACAAAGCCACCTTAAATAGAGAAAGTGAGACATATGGGGTGATGCAGAAACACCCTAGTGAGGTGCTATAGGACACCAGAGCCTCCCTGGTGAGCAGCCATTGAAAAACTTGAATGATATTAAACCCCATGAATGAGTGTTAGTGAGAATCTGAGATGACGGAAAGCCATCCTATAAGCTAAAGGAAAAAATCAGTGCAATGCAAAGCAACCCCAGTTAGCAGCAGAATATCTGTGACAACATGAAGCCACCCTAATGAGCAGCAGTGGGACACAAAATACAAAGTACAGCCACTTCAGAGAGTGTAAAAGTACATGAGAGATAAACTTAAGCAACACCAGTGAATGACAGTGGAACACAGGATAACACATAGCCACCAGGGAGAGGCTGTGGGACACTAGAGATGACACAAAGCAATCACAGTGAATTTAAGGCAAACCTAAAAAGACACAGAGTAACCCCAGAAGGCGGGCAGTGGGACACATGAGATGATGAGACAATGTGGAGCCACCCAAGTAGGTGACACCCAGGATGATGCACCAATGGGATGCAAAAGAAGATGCAGAGTGGGAGTTCCCTGATGGAGTCGTGGCTTAAGGCTTCGGCGCTAGCACTGTCAGCACTGCAGCCTGGGTTTGATTCCCAGTCAGGGAGCTACCCACATACCAAAAAGCGAAAAAAAAAAAAGATGCAGAGCAACACTGGAAAGTGGCAATGGAACACCTTTGCAAACAGAGCCACAGCAGTAAGCTCAATGGTGTACCTGGAAACACATCGAGCCACCAGAAGAAGTGGAAAACCTAGGACAACAGAGAAACACCTTAGTGAGTGGTAGTAGGATACAAAGTTTGAAACAGCCTACCCAGTGAGTAAAAATTGGACAAGTGGAATGACATGGAGCAACTTAAGTGAGCAGCAGAAGGAACTTGAGATGACATGGAAACAATATATGAGCAACAGTAGAACACCTGTGTGATGGAAAGCCACCCAAGTTAGCAGCAGTGGGACACCTGGAACAATAGAGAGCTACCCCAGTGAGGGGTAGGGGGGCACATGGAATGAAACTGACCAATACCAGTGAACAGATAGGTGTTGAGAAATGGAGATTACACTGAGTCACACCAGTGAGTAGCAAAAAAACAACTGGAATAATGCAAAATCACCTGAGTAAGATGCAGTAGGAAAGGGGAAACGACATGGGTCCACACTAGTAAGCAGCAGTGAGACAGGTGGAATAACAGAGAACATCCCCAGAAAATAATATGGAACACCTGAGATTAAAAAAAAATCTATCCCAGGAATCAGTGGTAGAATAGCAGAGAAGAAGCAGTCGCCTAAATTAGCATCAGTGGGGCACAAAGAATGACAGAGTGTCACAAGAGTGAGCAGCAGTGGAGCACCTGAAACCTAGGAGAGTTACTTCAGTGAATGACACTAAGACACTAAAATGACACAAAGCTACCACGGTGAGCAGCAGTGGTAAAACTGGGGTCATGGCAATCATCTCACAAAGTAGAAGTGGTATAACTGGAACAAAAAAAAAAAACACCTGCCACTGGCAATGCCAGTCAAGTGAGTAGCAGTGTGGCACCTTGGACATTGCAAAGCCACCACAGTGAATAGCAATGGAAAACCTGGGATGTCACGGAATCACCCTAGTTTGTGGCAGTGAGACACCTAAGACAATATGAAGCCACTTCAGTAAGAGGTAGTGGGACACCTATGATGACATATAGCCATTTCAGTGAGCTCAGTTACATACATGGAATACAAAAGAAATCACTTAATACAACAGAAATCAACACCATGTATTGGTGATGAGGCACCTAAAGCAAGGAAGAGCCACCTCAGTGTGCAATGATAGGACACCTAAAATGATACAAAAAATAAACACCACAGTGATCAAAAGTAGGACACCTGAGACCACACAGTGTGACCATAGTGAGTGGAACAGAGACACTAAAATAAAATGGAGTCACCTAAGTGAGTAGCAGTGAGATAGCTGAGATGATGCAAATCCATTAACAGGAGAAACAGTGGTGTACCTGGAACAAAGCACACCTATCACAAGGAATGGTGGTGAAACACCTGAGACAACAAGGAACCACCCTTTTGAACAGCAGATAGTAAAATGGCACGACACTACGCATCTCCAGTGAGTGGCAGTAGAATACCTGAAATGACAAAGAGACATGTCAATGAGCAGAAGTAAGGAAACTGGGATGATACAGAGACCCTAGTGACTGCCAGAGAGACACCTAAGGAAATGTAAAGCAACCCTGGTGATTGGCATTAAAATGCCTAGAATGACACTGAATAACACAGTGAGTGACAATGGGTCACTTTGTATGAAATAGAACCACATTTATGAGTGGCAATAGTATACCTGGAACAATGCACTGTGACCCCATGTGCATCACTGAAACACCAGGAAAAATGCAGAGCAACTTTAGTGACTAATAGTGGGACACCAAGGAGAAACCGTAGCCACATTAGTGAGCATCAGTGAGATACCTGAAATGACGCAGACCCTACCAATTTAGTGGTAGTGAGGCATCTGAAAAGACACAGAGTCATTTCAGTAAGAGGCAGTAGGAAACCTGAGACAATGCAGAGCCACCCAAGTGAGTGGCAGTGTTATACATGAAGTAATGCAGAGCCACCCTAATGAGTGAGAGTGGGACACCTGAAATGACACAGGACCACCAAATATAACAGCAATAAAACAACTGAGATGATGCAAAGCCACCACAGTGAGTGACAGTAAGAAACCTGAAAACAACACTGAGCCTGTCTTCTGAGGGGTGGTGGGATATCTTGGACAGCACAAAGCCACACCAGAAAGTGGCAGTGACACACATAAGAGATGTGGATCTACTCCAGTGAGCAACAACGTAACACTTTGGAAGATTCTGAGCCACACAAGTTAGCAGCAGTGGGACACCTTAAAACATGAAAAGCTACTCCAGTGAATGGCTGTGAGACACCTTCGAGGAAGCATAGTTACCCCGTGAGCTCTGTGTTATACCTGGCAATACACAAAGAACATTAGATAGCAAAAGTGGGACGCTTGGAATGATGCAGGAACACCCGAGTGAGCAGCAGTAGGACACCAGAGATGACATAGAGCCTCTATGATAGATGGCTTTTGGAAAACTAAAATTACATTCAGCTACTTAACTTAGCCTCCTTGAGAACCTGAGATGATGCAAAGCCACCCTATGAGTGGCAGTGAAATACCTGTGCAAAAACAGCCTACAAAAGTGAGCAGCAATGGGACACCTGGAACAAAGGGAGTAGCATAAGTACTTACCAGTGGGACACATGAGACACTCCAGTCCTTCATCTCCACAGTAAGCATATGTAATACATCTGAGATAATGCTGAGCCTCAAAGGCGAGTGGCAGTGAGACACCTAAAAAGATGAGAAGCCACCAAAGTAAGT
The DNA here is from genome assembly GCA_004026885.1 of Lyroderma lyra. Classification (NCBI taxonomy): domain Eukaryota; kingdom Metazoa; phylum Chordata; class Mammalia; order Chiroptera; family Megadermatidae; genus Lyroderma; species Lyroderma lyra. Next base: position 40,217 of record PVJL010006107.1, read on the forward strand.
GGTAGTATACTTGAAACAATGCAGACATACCTTAATAAGTGATGTAGAACACCTGAAATGACATATCACCATACAGAGAAGTGAGACACCTGTGATGCCTCAAAGTCACATCAGTGACCTGCAGTGAGAAACCTGATATGATGTAAACCCACACCAGTGAGCAGCAAAGGGACACCTGTGAAGACACTTAGCTACCTGAGTGAGCTCAGTGGTGTTCTTGAAAGGACAAAAAGTCATCCTAGATACAGAAAGTGAGACACAAAGGACAAATCAGAAGTACCCCAATGAGCTGCACTGACACAACAGGGACAATACAGAGTATCACCATTGGGCTGGCATTGGATAACTAAAATGACATGGAGCCACTTAAGTGAATGGCAGTGGAACCTGAGATTACACAAAGCCAACATATGAGTGGCAGTGAAAAACCTATGCAATCCAAACCACCCAAGTGAGTGGCAGTGGGACATTTGAGACAATCGAGAGCCACCCCAGTGAGCAGCAGTGGGACACAAAAGTTAATGTGGAGCCACACAAGTGAACAGCAGTGGGGCACCTTGGATCATTCAAGCCTCTTCAGTTAGCAGCAGTGTGACAACAAAGAAGTTGCAAAGATAGACTTTCAAGCAGCAGTGAAACACCTGCGATGACACAGAGCCATGAGAGTGAGCTCAGTGGAGTACCTAAAAGGACAGGAAGCCACCCTGTCAGTGCCAAGCTGCTTCAGCATGGAAGATTTCAGAGGTGGGACACCCAATTGAAAAAACACTCAAGGAGCCAACATAAGGAGGTCATAAACAAGCCAGCCAGCCCCTTTATTGCACACTTGGGACTATATATACATATTCAAACAAAAATGGCATCTTGTCACATCTGCCCAGCAGTGGGTGTTTTGTGTTTTTATGTTTACATAAGCCAGTACATGTACAGTAAATGTCAGTCCCAGGAATTCCTCAGCTCCAGATGTTGACTATTTATGGCAAGGTCAAGTCTGGGCAGGGGGCCTGGCTTTAACCCTTTACCATGGGCCTGCTTGTAATTCTTAACAGTGAGCCTGGAGTTAACCCTTTGGGGACTAATACTTCACCCCTGCAGGGCTGCTGCTTTACCCATAAGGCATTTTCTTGAGCCCAGAGCCCACAGCAACAGTACAGGGTATAGAAAAGACTACCAGACTGCTATCAATAATTGCTAAATCCATAGGTATCTATTGCCATGTGGATTCTAAGGAGTCCCACCAAGATGTTAATGGGTCTTCCATGGAGGAGGTAATGGCTTGTACCTCCATGTCCAACTCAGCTAGAGCTGTCTGAATGTGCTCAGCATGATCTGGGATATATGCATAACATTCCACATGTAAAATATCATATGTGCCACCTTGAGATGTTGTCAATAAATCTAAAGCCATATGATTTTGCAGTACAACTTTATGTGTTTGTGCTGTTTCATCCAATAACAAACTTAAAACCTGTTTAGTAGCATTCTGGGCCAGAGCTGTATGCACTGCTAAAGTTTCTATGAATTGTATGCCTGAAACCTATGTAATCCTTGCTAACAGATGTCACCCCAATAAGTCTAACAATAAAAATGAATTTAAAAAAAAAGTTTCTACTTGTAAATCTGCATCTATGACAGCAGCCCCTGGCAGGGCCAAAGTAAAAGGGTAGAACCACCAAGTTTCTCTACTTTGGTGATGCCAGTGCTGATATATAGCATCCCAATTAGTGGTCAATTGAGAAAGGGTTTCCAGTATTCAACCAGTAATGTAAGGGCAACCCCATGTACATCGGCCAGTCCAATTTGCAGGCAAATAAGGCCATCCATGGTGTCCAGAAACCCAGAGGTATCCACGCAAAAGGATATCTGTGGGATGAACAACAGCATATTGGACTCCATTCAATCAAGTGCAAGGTGTCAGCACATGGATAATGTTTTGACACAAGAGTACAGTTAGTGGCTAAGTGATATTGTTCCATACATAATGGAACTTGTTCCTGTAATTCTACATATTTCCCTGCCATCGAACTGCACCCATTAATCATGGCATAACCAAACAGAGGGGTTTGGTTATTATGGTCCTTGTGGTGCAAATTGTCTGCTTCCTGATTATGTTGGTCCCATTCAGTGGTGCTATTCCATGTACATAAACACATCTAGTTGTTTAGGGAAGCTTGGTGAATCTGCCATGGAAGTCTCTCAGCTGCCTCAGTTGGTATTTTCATGCAATTCCAACAATGGGAAATATGCACCTGAGCAAAAGTATGTGCCCAGGACAGGATACTATTGTCTGCCATTAGCCTAGGTGGTAGGACAAAGCAGACAGTGACACTATTAAAAAAATATCTTTACCCTCAAGTAAAATAGAGGCAATGTGTCCATCTTGTGACAACAATGTGGCCAGTAAGAGCTTCACCCCTGGCCTATGATATTATACTAGTTCCCCAAAAGTTTGGGCCCAAGAAAATTCTAATTGGATGAGGAACTATAAAAAAAAGAGGGTAGAGGGCAAAGGCAAATAGTCCTTTTGGTATAGTATCTCTAGTATTTTTGGGTAGGGTCATCTGTACAGAAAGGGATCATCACCTTAACCATGGTTTCAAGGTTAATCCTGTCTTGAGTCCAACATCCCAAGGTTCTGTTAGAACCAGCAAATGTTCATGGGAGTCCTGGGTGGTCCAAGACCAAGACCATGAGGCTTATTTTCCTGGTGCCAATGAGTCAGGAGGAGGGAGGAATAAAGGCCCATTATATATTTTTGGCACCATATGTGGGTAAACAGGATTTAGGTCATATTTTCAAAAAACAAGGTCACCCTTGAGTAACTTTGTCTAACGGGGACAAACCAGTGCATCTGGGTTGTCCATTCAGTAGCCTAACTGAAGTAGGCAGATTAGTTCTCCATTTGTGTAAATTGGGGCCCAAGTCCTTTAACTTTTTCTTCAATAAACTGTTATATCATTCTATCATACCTGTGGCTTGGGGTGACTAAAGTACATGCTGACTATCAATATCATTCTGGCAAGCCCAAGCCTGTACTTTGTATCCAGTAAAGTGAGTGCTCTGGCCACTGCTAATTACCATAAGAGTCCCATAGGCAGTGCTCAGCTGATTAAGTGTGGCAAGGGTATGTTCTTGGGTGGCCACAGCCATAGGCCAGGCAAATTCTAACCCAATTCCTGTCTCCACTGCTGTGAAGGCTTATTGACAATCATGATTTCTCAGCAAGGGTCTGATACAGTTCATTTGCCATTTTTGAAAAGGTTGCACACTTCCTGGAATGACATCTGGTTCTCACAGTGGGCAGGGCCAGTAGGAGTGCTGTTCTGCACCAGCCTGGCAATATTGCACAGCTTGTTAACATTGTGCCCAGGTCAGGGATACACCCTATCATTGAGCTACCTGTTTTTCTTATGCGGGAATAGTGGGTTTCTGCCCCTTTCCATAATTGAGACCAAAAACCAGTGGGTACCTTACGAGTCCCACGTTTCTGCCATAAGCCCCATCTAAACTCATTGTCATTCACTGACACCATTAAAAAGAACAGTAGGGTGGCATCAACCACCCATAGAGATTGGGCTTGAGCCACTGCTTGCTTTGTGGCTCAAAATGACAGTTCTATATCTGAGGTCCAATCTCAAGCAGCCCCTCGCCATATCAGGTGATGTATGGGGCAAGCTAACATGGCTAAATTGGGAATAAACATTCTCCAATAGCCTAAGAAACCCAAGTAAGTCTGCAATAACCTAGGCCCTTGGACCTTGTATTCATTGACAGACAACCCTCAGGTCTCGAGGCTTTCTTGTAGACTGGTGGCTGCAGTCTTGAGCTCTATAAGAGAATAAGAAGGTAGCATTATATCATCAATATAATGGAACAGATGTATTCCTTTTGGCTTCTGCCAGGTTGCCCAGTCTTGAGCCATCAGTCCATGGCGCAGGTTGGGATTATGTAGATATCCCTGGGGAAGCATCATGAAAGTCCGTTGTCATCCTTCCCATGTGAAGATGAACTGTTCTTGACTCTCCAGCACTATGTCTATGGAGAAAAAGGTATTTGCCAAATCAACAATATAGTGATAAAGTCCCAGTTTATGTGTGACTTTGTCCATAAGATCCATAACATTGGGCACTGCTGCATTCAATCGGGGCATCACCTTGTTTAGCTCCCGATAGTCCACAGTCATTCACCAGGAGCCATCATGCTTTTTCACTGGCCATATGGGAGAATTGTAAGGCTTTCTGTTGAGCAGATTATCTCAGCTTCTTCAAGCTTGAGAATGGCATGGCCAATGGCTTCATGCCCTCCAAGTAACCAATATTGCTTTGTTTGCACAACATTGGTAGCCTGGGGCAATACCAAGAGGGGATGGTGGGGGTGCCCCCAAACAATAGTCTTTACCATTTGTAATGCAGGTGAAATTCTCTCATTGTCTTCAATATTGCCAATCTTTGCAGCACATGCACCCCTAGAATGTATCCTACGATAGGGAAGACAGACTGTGTAGTCTTGTGAGGGCAATCGTCCTATGCCAAGAGTCACAACCACTTGTTTGACCCATACCATCTAGCCTTCATATTCCACAATAGTGTCCATAGGACCACTAAAATGATCAGGATTTTCAAACAGCAACGTGCTATTGGGTCCAGTGTCCACAAGGGCTAGTACCTGCTGCACATTATGAAAGGACCAATAAATAGTAAGTTCAATATGTAGCCTCCGGTCCCTGGAATTCCCATTAGCTAAGTACCTTGGCCAGACCCATAGTCTGGATAAAAATTAGTCAGTTTCAATTCCCAAATCCAAAGTGTAGCAGCTGACAGGGGAGTTAACTGTCTCAGGTTTCAGCTGCTTCCAAAGAGCCAGCTGCTCTATTTTTTCTGAGGCTACCCCTGCAGCTAAAATATTAAATTACATTTGCTTGTGGCCCACTTTTATTGCAGTCTGAATGCCACCCTTTTGAGCCCATCTATTCTTTGGACGTTCTTTTGGTGGGGGTCTCTTGGGCACTTGTAGCAGCCTAACCTGACTGCCTTTTTTCTTTTGTCTCATTCTCACATTTTCAAATTAAGCCAGGTTGGCTGTTATTTCATGCATCTGCCCTGGAGGCCACCCAAGAGGACTGTGTGGACTTTTTCAAGCCCCACTGCATACATTTAGCAGCCACCAAGCACTCCTGTAGCATTTCTTTCTGGCATTGCAGCTGATGTACCTGTTGAGGCTGTGCAGACTCTTCTGAGCCTCACAGTCTACATTCAGCAGCTGCCAGGCACTCCACCAGTGTTTATTCCTGGTGCTGCAGCTGAGGTACCTGCTTCATCAATTCCCATAATTCAATAGGTAAGTATGCAGTCATTGTTGTATGCTGCTTGGACTGGGGCGTGGGGTGCCCTGCAGTTGACCACCCACGCCCCCCCGGTTTCATCGACTGCTCCAATTTGATCTTTCTTTGCATTAAGAGGTTAGCCTGCAATACAGGTATCAAGTTATCTGTCCTGGAGGCTTCCCTGGAGGACTGTACAGACTCCTCCAAGCACTGCAGCATATATTTAGTAGCCAAGCACTCCTCCAGATTTTCTTCCCAGTGCTGCAATTGATGTGCATGTTGAGCTTGCTAATGTATCTCCTGGCTACTGTGCTGCAGCACCACCAGAAACATTCAGGCTACATGGTCGGCCACCTCTTGGCATGCCAGCAGAACATTCAGTTCCATAAATTCCAGAGCCTTCTTAATATCCCCAAGATTGAGCCTTATCACATCCCAGTCCTCTGGGTCCATCCATGTGGCCAGATATGTGGCCACTGGGTACCACAGAGAGGTGAGAGGCCACATTTCTTCTACTCAGGGCCCCTCAGAGGCGCTGGGGGTATATTTATCTCATTCTGCTAACTACACCAAATGTCAGTGCCTAGCTACTTCAGCATGCAAGATTTTAGAGATGATAAACCTAGTTGAAAAAACACACATGGAGCTGACATAAAGAGGTCATAAACAAGCCAGCCAGTAAACAAAACCCTTTATTGCACACCTGGGACTATATCTATGTATTCAAACAAAAGTTGCATATTGCCACATCTGCCCAGTAGCAGGTGTTTTGGGTTTTCATGATGACATAAGCCACTCAAGAAAGCAGGCAGTGTTACACCTAGGACAAAACAAAGCCATTCCTGTAAGTGGCAGTGAGACACATGAAACAACACAAATCCACCCCAGTGAGTGGTTGGTTGGTTTATACTTGAAACAACTCAGAACCACCCAAATGAGTAAAAAATAGACACCAGAAATGACACAAAAATAACACAGTAAGAAGCAATGGGACATTTGAGACAATGAAAAGCTACTAAGTAGAAGGCAGTGAGACAGCTGAAATGATGTAGAGCCAACACAGTGAATGGTAGTGGGACACATACCATGAAGAGGACCCACACCAGTGAGCATATGTGAAACACCTGAAATGACACTGAGCCACAGCAGTTAGTGGCAGTGGAACAACTGGGATGATGGAGAGCCACCCAAATAAGCAGCAGTGAAACATATAAGACTATGCAATTGGCCCCTAAAGTGCAAGTGAAACACATAAAATGATGCAGAGCCACATAAGTTAGCATTAGTGAGACAAATGAAAGGACTCAGAGCCACTTAAGCGAGTGACAGTGAGACACATGAAATAATCCAAACCCAACCCAGTTTGCTGCAATATCACATCTGGGATGACCCTGAGCCATCTAAATTAGCAACAGTGGAACACTTAGGACAATGCCAACTCACTCAAGTAATTGACAGTGGTATAACTTAAATGACGCAGAGCCACTTCAAAGAATAAGAGTTGGAAACCTAAAATGACTCAGGCCCACCACAGTGGGCAGAAGTGGCACACCAGTGATGATGCAAAGCCACTTGGTGAACTCAGCAATTATTTTTTACTGGAATTACACAAACCCACACCAGGTTGAAAAAATAGAGAGAGAGGGCAAGATGGCGACCAAGGAGGAGTTCCCTAAAACCTCTCCTGGAAAATACATTTAAACAGTCAACTAGGAACAAACAAAGGAAACCTTGAGTGGCACAGTGACAACTGAGAAATTCACATATTGCAAAAAACACCTGAAGGTTAGAGAAAGGGGAGCAAGTGGGAAAGGAAGGAGGAAGGAGGGAACAGAGACAGATTGCGATTGGACCCCATTGCTGCTAATCTGAAAGAACGAGAAAAAAGTCAGGGAGCAGCATGATATAGAGGAGGGAGAATGCCAAGGGGCAACAAGAGTGAAAGCCAGAGTGGCGGAATGCTGGGAGACCATGAGAGAGCTGAACCTAAAAGCAGTGTGCTAGAGACAAAGCTTGGGAGCTGAGCGCTGAAACTGAGTAGCAAGAAAAATGAAAGAGGATGCTAAACAGCCTGAGGTGAAAATAAGGCCCCAGATACAGCACCTTGGTTCCCAGTGCCCTCACACCCTACAGCGTGAGCACAGGCCATCCTCGCATAGCCCATTAATCTTGTCCCATGGCGCACATGCTCACAACAACCTCCGACAGCCCATAGAATCAGGCCTGTGGCTTCAGATCCACAGCGCACACACGTACAACACCCTCGCGCAACCCACGGGTCCCAGCCCATGGTGCGCACCTGCTCAGCAACCTTGTGTGTCCCATGGCATCAGGCCCTCAGCTTTAGGTCCATGGTTAGTGCATGCCCAGGGCCTTTGCCTGGTGCTCTCATGGTGCTCTCAGCTCCCCACCCATGGCCCACGCACACCCCGCATCCTCATGCGGATACCAGCCCTTGAATCCTGGCCTGTGGTTCCATCCTGTGGCATGCCTGTGCTTGAACAGCATCCTTGCCTGGCGTTATAGCAGGGCCCTTGGCATTTGGGCCTCAGAGAGTGCACACCCAGCACCTTCACATGTGCTATTGTGCAGTTACAGCTCTGGCCCCATGGTGTGCATGCACCCAGCGCCCTCATGCAGATCCTAGTCCATGGATCTTGGCACATGGATCTTGGCCCCCAGGTTCCAGCATGCAGCATGTGCATGCTTAGGCATCCTTGGGCAGCCCACAGCTCCTGGCCTGGTGAGTGGCTTGCACTTGCAGACTCAGCCCTGAGCAGCTACCGTGGAGATGAATCGCTGAAATACTGGTTGGGGGAAAAGGCTGGAGAGGGGAAAGAGGTGGATTTGATAACATTTACCCCAACCAGAATGAATAGCTTCAAACTACATCACATCAGCCTCCCCCATCTGCCTCAGCTTTCCCAGCAAAGTACAGGAGATAGAGTGGCCCCAGCACAGATTTTGTCAGCCTCCCTCCTCTCCCAAAGTCTCCCCAAGGAACTACAGGAAGTGGAGAGACTGAACACCAACACGCCTCACCCCAAAATGCTTCTGGAGACCAAACATATGGCTTAAACACATCCCATCTCTCACAAAATTTGCCCCCCACTGCCACCTAGTGTCTGCTCTACAGCAAGACACCACAAAAATACTAAACAGAGAAAGAAAGAGTGCTCCTGGGCTCTGCTGAAAATAAAGCCCTCATGCCGAAAAAGAACACAACAGATAATATGAGTACCTTAGGATTTAAAGCTGCTCAGAAAGAAGATGAAAGATATCCAGAAAAGAATCTTATAGATCTAAAAATCTATTTCTAAGTGACAGAAAGTATAAAGTAGCTGTTCTAAAGGCTCTCAGAAAAATGAAAACATACCAGCAGAACACCATAGCTGAGATGAATGATCTCAGAAAGGAAATCTGTGAACAAAAGGAACAATTTAACAGAGAAACCCAATCTATACAGAAGAACGATGAAAATTTGAGAAATAAATAATACAATAAAAGAACTGAGAAATGAAATAACTTCTATAGGAAACAGGGCCAACCAGATGGAGGAAAGAATTAGTGATATTGAAGATCAAAACATGGAAACATCTCAGAAAAAGGAAGATAGGGAATATAGGATCAAAAAACTGAAAGCACTCTGCAATAACTATCTGACTCCATGAGGAAGAACATATCAGTATAATAGGATTAGAAGAAATAGCAGAGCACTCTACAGAGAACAAATAGTAGACAAGAATTTTCCAAACCTATGGAAAGATCTGGAGCCCAAAATTCAAAAAGAAAATAGGTCCCTTAGATACCTGGACCCTAGCAGATCCCTCCAAGACACATTGTTCAGAAGATATCAAAAACCAAAGACAAAGAGACAATTCTCAAGATACTCAGGGGAAAAAAAACTATAACCTTTAGAGGAAAACCCATCAGGTTTCTTGGCGGAAACTCTACAAACCAGGAGCGACTGGAATCAAATATTCAAAACAATAAAAGATAGAAATTTCCAGCCAAGAATAAACTATCCAGCAAAATTATCCTTCAGGTATACAGGAGGAATATAGACCTTCTCAGACACACAGAAGCTGAGGGAAATGGCCAGCACGACACTGGCACTTCAAGAAATACTGAAGGAAATTCCTCGACCTGAAGCAAAACATCAGAATAAATGGAATAGAGTAGGGGCAACTACAAAGAAACAAAATTTAAAAAAAAAAAAAGAAAGTGAAGGCCATAAAAATTCTAATATATCAATCATCCCTCTAAATATTAATAGACTGAGCTCACCAATAAAAAGACAGAAAGTAGCCGACTGGATTAAAAAACAAATTTTATCCATATGTTCTCTCCAAGAAACACACTTCAGCCATAAGGACAAACAGAGACTCAGAGTGAAAGGATGGAAAGCAATACTCAAACCAAATGGTAACCAGAGAAACATAGGAGCTGCCACACTGATATCTGATGAAATAAACTTTAGGTTAAAAATATAACAAGAGAGAAAGATGGACATTACATAGTGATAAAAGGCACAATACAACAACAAGAAGACTTGACACTAATTAATATATATGCTCCCAGTCAGGAAGCACCAAAATATACAAAGCAACTGCTAACAGATCTAAAAGGATAAACTAACAAAAGCACAATCATTGTGGAAGACCTAAACACCCCCTTAACAGCCATAAACGGATCATCTAAACAGAAAATAAATAAGAAAATATCAGCTCTAAATGATACATTACAGCAATTGAACATAATTGACATTTACAGGACACTTCATCCAGCAAAAAGAGACTATAACTTCTTTTCTAGTGCACATGAAACATTTCCAAAGATAGACCATATGCTGGGATGCAAAAGTAGCCTCAGCAAAACTAAGAATATTGAAGTCATACCATGTGCATTCTCAGACCACAAAGCTCTGAAATTGGAGATCAACTGTAAAAGAAAAGTAGGAAGGCTTTGGCACTGGTGCTGTCAGCGCTGTGGCCTGGGTTCAATTCCCAGTCAGGGAGCTACCCACATACCAAAAAGCAAAGAAAAAAAAAAGAAGAAGAAAAGTAGGGAAAAAAACACATATACATGGATATTAAATAACATCTTATTAAAAAATGACTGGATCAAAGAAAAAATAAAAGAAGAGATTAAAATATATAGAAACTAATGACAATGAAAATACAACACATCAAAATTATTGGGACACAGCAAAAGCAGTAATAAGAGAATATTTATATCATTACAGGCCTATCTTAAGAAAAAAGAAAAATCACAACTACACACCTTAAAATCCTATCTTAAAGAACTAGAAAAAGAAGAGCAGACTAAACCCAAAGTCAACAGAAGGAAAGAAGTAATAAAACTGAAAGCATAGCTAAATGAATTTGAGAACAGAAAGACAACAGAAAAATTTATATTATACAGAGCTGGTTCTTCGAGAAAGTCAACAAAATTGACAAACCCCTGGCTAGACTAACCAAAGAATGAAAGAAAAGGACACAAATATCTGAAATTAGAAATGAAAGGGGAAAAATTACTACTGATACTACAGAAATACAAAAGATTATAAGAAAACATTAAGAAGGGCTTTATGCCACTACATTTAACAACCTAAAAGAAATGAATACATTTCTAGAAATGTATAGCCTACCTAGACTGAACCAAGAAGACCTGGATAATCTAAATAGACCAATCAATAATTAAAAAATTGAAATGACTATCCACAACCTCTCTAGAGACAAAAGCTCCCAGCATTCAAAGAATGAACACCTATCCATCTCAGACCCTTCCAAAAAATTGAAGATTAAACAATAATTCCTAACTCATTTTATAAGGCCAACATTACCCTAATACCAAAGCCTGGTAGAGACAACACAGAAAACAAAACCATAAACCAATATCTCTGATGAGCACAGATGCAAAATTTCTGAACAAAATACTAGCAAATAGAATACAACAATAGATCAAAAAGGTTACACATCATGATCACCTAGGACTCATCCCAGGAGCACAAAGATGATTCAACATATGGAAAATAATCAATCTGATAAATCACATAAACAAAATGAAATATAAAGTCCATATGATCATATCAATTGATGCAGAAACAACACTCAATAAGATACAACATCCATTTATAATCAAAACATTAAAAAATGAGTATACAAGGGAAGTATCTAAACATAATAAAGGCCTTATATGACAAACTCTCAGCTAATATCATACTGAATGGGGAAAAGCTTAAGTCCATTCCTCTAAAATCAGGAACAAGACAGGGATGACCCCTGTCACCATTGTTATTCAATATTGTACTAAAAGTTCTAGCCAGAGCAATCAGGCAAGATAAAGAAATAAAATGTATCCAAATTGAGAGAGAACAGGTCAGATTGTCACTATTTGCAGATGACATGATACTTTATAAGGAAAATTCCAAACACTCAACTATGAAACTATTAGAAACAATAAACAAATATAGCAAAGTTGCAGGATACAAAAATCAATGTACAGAAATCAACAGCATTCCCATATACAAACAATGTATCTTCAGAAAAAATAAATGAGAGTCAATTCCTTTTGTTATTGCAACAAAAAGAATGAAATACATGGGAATTAACAAAGAATGTGAAAGATTTATGCATAGAAAACTATAAGACACTTTTTTAAAAAATCAAAGAGTATACAAAGAAATACAAAGATCTTCCATGTTCATAGTCAGGAAGACTTAACATTGTTAAAATGGCCACTTTACTCAAAGAAATTTATGGATTTAATGCAATTCCCATCAAAATCCCACAATCATTCTTTCATGAAATAGATTTTTAAATTACCAGATTTATATGAGCTATAAAAGACCTCGAATTGCCAAAGCAATACTACATAAAAAGAATAAGGCTTGTGGTATCACATTCCTGAACTTTAATTTATATTACAGAGCATCAATAATCAAAATAGCCTGGTATTGGCAGAAGAACAGACATATAGACAAATGGAACAGAACTGAAAACCCAGAAATAAATCCACAAATTTATGTACAAATATTTTTTTAATAGGAAGCAAAAAAATATGCAATGGGGAAAAGACAGCCTCTTCAGTAGATGGTGCTGGAAAAGCTGAAAAAACATATGCAAAAGAATGACTCTGAGGTGTGAACTCTCACCATATACAAAAATTAACTCAAAATTGATTAAAGACCTTTATATAAGACCCAAAACAATAAACTGTATAGAAGAAAACATTGGTACTAAACTTATAGATGTAGGGCTCAAGGAAGACTTCATGAAACTGATCTCAAAGGCAGGAGAAGTAAAAACAAAAATAAATACATGATACTATATCAGACTAAAACACTTCTGCACAGCAAAAGAAACCATCAACAAGGCAAAAAGAGAGCCAACTGTATGGGAGAAAATATTTGCAAACAGCACACCTGATAAGGGTCTAATATCTAAAATATTTAAATAAATAATACAACTTAACAACAATAACAATTTAAAAAAAACACAAAAAGTGGGCTGATGTTCTAAACAGACACTTCTCCCACCAAAAAATACAAAGGGCCAACAGCTAATGAAGTTCATCTTCATTAGCTATCAGGGAAATGCAAATCAATGAGATATCACTTCACACCTGTTAGAATGGCTGTTATAAGCAAGACAAGGAATAACAAGTGCTGGAGAGGCTGTGGAGAAAAAGGAATTCTTGCAATCTGCTGGTGGGAGTGCAAATGGGTACAAGTGGGAGACAGTGCAGAGGTTCCTCAGAGAATTAAGAATTGAGTTACTATATGATGCAGCAATTCCCCTTCTGGGTATCAACTCAAAAATCTTGAAAACCTTAGTTCATAAAGACTTACTTATGTGCTCCAATGTTCATTGCAGCATTTTTCACATTTGCCAAGACATGGAAAAAGCCAAAGTGCCCTATGGCAGATGACTGGATAAAGAAGCTGTGGTACACATACACAATAGAATCTTACTCAGCTGTAAGAAAAGATGAAATACTGCCATTTACAACAAAAGAGATGGACCTAGAGATCATCATGCTAAACAAAATAAGCCGGACAGAAAAAAAAGAAAACTATATGACTTCATTCATATGTGAAATATAAAACTGAAAGCAACAAAGAAAAAAACTATCAAACAATAAAATCCATGGACACAATCAATAGCTTAATGGTTATTCTGGGGCAAGGAATGAAGGGGTGGGAGAGGAAGGAGGGGAGCCAAACATATGGTGATTGAAAGAGAACTCACACTGGGTGGTGAACTTACAATGCAACAAGTTGAAGATGCACTGTAGAAATGTATACCTGGAATTTATGTAATTCTTGCTAACCAATGTCACGCCAATAAGTCTAACAATAAAAAGTAAAAAAAAAAGAAGTGGAGCCCCTAGGATAATGCAGAGCCACCTCAGAAAGTGGATGTGAAACACCTGGGACAATGCAAAGCTACACCGGTTACTATAGTGGGACATCAGAAACAGCACAGAGCCACCTCAGTGAGTAGAAATTGAAAATGTGTCATGATGCAACCCATCCCAGTTAGCAAATGTGTGATACTTCAAATAATGCTTTGCCATGCCAATAAGTGGCAGTGGAACACATGAGAATATGTGGAGCCACTCTAATTAGCAGCAGTTGGACAGCTAAAATGACACAATGCCACTCTACCGAGCAGCAGTGAAAGAGTTGGCATGATAAAGAGCCACCTTTTAAAGCAGCATGACACAACTAAGATGACAGATCTCAACACCATAAATTGGTACTAAAACACATGCAACAAGGCACCGCCACCTCAGTGAGAGTAGGTGTACCCTAAAATGAAACAGAGCCACTACACTGAGTCAAAGTAGGACAAAAGAAATCACACAAAGTGAATGTAGTGAATGACACTGGTATAATAAAATGAAATGGAAACACCAATGAGCAACAGTGAGACAATTGAGATCATGAACATCCACCACAGGAAGATGTACTGGTATAACTGAGAAACAAAAAAACAAAAAAACAAAACACAACTACCCCAGGGAGCAGCAGTGAACCATCTGACACAACACAGAACTACCTTTGTGAGTAGCAGAGAGAAACATTAAATAAGACTGAGTGACTTTAGTAAGTGGCAGTTGGACACCTGAAATAACTCAGAAACACTTCATTGGCCAGCAGTAAGAAACCTAGAATGATTCAGGCACACTAGGGACTGGCAGTAGAACACCTAAGAAATCCTGTGATTGGCATCCAAACACCTAGAATGACACAAAATCATCAGTGTAAGCAGTAAAAGGTCACTTGGCATGACCCATAACCAACTTTGTGGGTGGCAGTTGTACACATAAGATGACACAGAGTGACCACATGTGTGGCACTGAAACACCAGGGATGATGTGAGTGGTAGTAAGACAACTGGGACAACTCAGAACCACATTAGTGAATACCAGAGACATGTGAGACAACACAGATTCTACTTAGTGATAGTAAGACAACTGAGGTGACACAGAGTCATTCCAGGAAGTGGCAGTGGTACAGGGGGATGATGCAGAGCAGCCAATATAAATGGCAGTAATATACCTGAAATGAGGCAGAGACAACCCAATGAGTGAGAATGAGATACCTGAAATGACACAGGAAAATCACAATGAGCAGCAGTGAAACAGCTGAAACAAAGTGAAGCCATCTCAGTGAGCAGCAGTGAGACAATGGGACGAAGTTGAGACAGTAAGAGAAACTGAAATAACACAGGCATCATAAAGCCACTCTAGTGAGTGGCAATAGGAAACCTGGGATGATGTGGATCAAGTTCATTGAGAGGCAGTGCATCTCTTGAAAAAATAAAGGGCCACAACATATAGTGGCAATGGGACCCCTAAGAAAATGTAGAACCACCCCAGTAAGTGACAGTGAGACATCTCTGACAAAGCATAGCTATCCCAGTGAGCTTAGTGGTGTACCTGGCAAAGCACTAAACCACCCCAGGTAGCAGAAGTGGTACACATGGGACAATGGAAAAAACAGGCCAGAAAGTGGCAGTAGGATACAAGAGATAACAAATAGCATCCCTGGTGAGCAACTTTTGAACAACTGGAATGACATTAGCTACTTAAGTGAGCTTCAGTGGAAACCTTGGTGAATGATAAGCCACCCCATAAGTGACAGTGGAACACCTGTGTGACAAAAGACTATATAAGTAAGAAGTAGTGGTATACCGAGGACAACAGAGAGGCACCCCATGAAATGGTAGTGGAAAGAATAAAAAAATAATGGACCTCCTTTCAATGAGCAAATGTGGAACACCTGAGGTGTGGCTGGGCCACAAAAGTGAGTGACAGTGTGATACCTGGGATGATGTTAACCAACCAGTGAGCAACAGTAGAACAGCTAAGATGATGCAAGGTCATCCCAGTGAGTGGCATTGAAACAAATTTAGCAACAGAGAACCAAGCAAAAAAGCAGCATGTAACACCTAGTACTACAGAAATCCATCTCAGGAACCACTAGTGAAACAACTGGAGGAGGCACAGTCCCCTCACTGAGCTTCAGTGGGAAAACTGGAATGACACAGATTTACCATATGAGCAAATAATGAACACCTGAGCCAGCATGGAGCAACCTTAGTGAGTGGCACTGTGATAGTAAACTGAAATGAATCCCCCTCATTAAATCAAAGTGCAGAAGTAGCATACCTGGAATAACACACACATACCGAAGAAAGCAGTGTTGAAATTTCTGAAGCAACTTGGTGAAGGTAAAAAGACAAATGAAATGACATGAACCACTTTGGTACATGGCAATAGGACACCTGAAAAGACTCAGGGAGACCACAGTTAACAGCAGTAGAACACATGGAATAACACAAAACCACCTTACTAAATGGCAGTAAAACATGTAAGATGATGCAGAGCCACCCTAGTGACCGACAGTTCAACACCTTGGACTACACAGAGCAATCCCAGAGATTGGCAGTCAAAGAACTAGAATGACACAGAGCCAATCTAGCAAGTGACAATGGGTCACTTGGAAGAATACAAAACCATCCTTGTGCACAGAAGTGAGAAGGCTATAATGACAGAAAACCACTGTAGTGAATGGCAGTTGGATATCTGAAACAACACAGATCCACACAATTAAGTGGCAGTGAAAAACCTAGAATGACAGGAAGGCAACACAGTGAGCAGCAGTGGGACATTGAAATGCCTTGGAGCAATCACAGTGAGAGGCTCTAAGACACATGGGACAACATGGAGCCACAGAAGTGAATGGTAATGTTACACAGGAACAATGCAGAGCTACCAAAGTTAGTGACAGTGAGACACCAGAAATGACATGGATTTATTCTAGTGAGTGAAAAGAACACTTGGGATGACCTGAAACCACCACAATGAATTGCAATAAGACACTTGAAATGATGACAAGGCACTCCTGTGTACAACAGAGGAACACCTGGTGTGGCAAAAAGCCTCTCAAGAAAGTAACAGTGTGAAAGCTAAGAATATGCAAAGTCACTTAAGTAAACAACAATGTAACACCTTGAGACCACACAAAGGCAACACAGTGAACAGGTGTGGGACACTTGGTATGACCTGGAGCCATGGCTCTGAGTGGGCTTGTAAAAACTAAAACTATGGAAAGCCACTCCAGGAAGCAGCAGTGTTATACATGAAACAACACAGAGTCATCCAAGAAAGAAGCAGTAGAACAATTGAAATGATGTGGAGCCACCCAACTGAAAAAAAAATGGTATACCTGCAACAAAGAAGAGCTACACCAGTAAGAGATAGTGGGATACCAGGGACAAGCAGAGCAACTTCAGAGAGTAACAGTGAGACACTTAACACAGAGCAACCTGAGTGTGCAGCAGTGGAACACATGAGATGATGCAGACAAACCTCAGGAAATATGAAACTGGGATAATGTGAGCAACCTTAATGAGCAGCTGTGAGTTATATGAAACAACGTGAAGCCACAGCAATGAGCAGCAGTGAGAAAGCTAGGACAATGCAGGTCAACCCCAGTGAGAGGGAGTGGGACTGGTGGGAAGAAAAAAAGCATCCACATAAAGTGTAATAAAATACCTTTGACTACTGGGATGCACCTCAAAGATAGGCTATGGGGCACATGGAATGAGCACAGCCAACTTAATTAGTGTTGATGGCACTCCTGAAATGAATCAGAACCACCACAGGGAACTACAGTGAGACACCTGAGACCACAAAAAGCAACATTAGTGAGCAGCACTGGGAAACTAAAAGGAAACCGAGCCATCAAAGTGAGTGGCATTGAAACAATTAAGACAATGCAAATCCACCAGAGAGAAATAGTGGTATGCCTGGAATGACACACACTTACCAAAAAAAAAAATGGCAGTGAAACCACTAGGACAACACAGAATGACCACTGCGAATTGCAGATAGAAACATAGAATGAAACTGAGACTCTAGTAAGTGATAGTGGAACATCTGAAATACTCAGACACTCCAAGGAGCAACAGTATGGAACCTTGGAGGAGGAAAAGCCACATAGTGGGTGCTAGAGGAATACTGAAAACAATGCAGAGCAACCATGTGATCAACAGTAAAACATTTAAAATGACACAGAGCAACCCTAGTGAGTGACAATGGTTCCCCTGGTATGACACAAAGCCACCACTGTGAGCAGCAGTAAAACACAAGAAATGATACAGAATGACCCCATGTGTGGCAGTGTAACCATATGAAACAATGCTAAGTCACTTCAGTGAGGGGTAGGGACACCTGAAATGACACAGAACCACCTATGTGAGTGGCAGTGGGACACCTAGTACAATGCAGACCAAACCAAGATGGTGGCAATATGACACATGGGACAACACTGAGCCATTTCAGTTAGTAACAATGGCAAAACTGGGACAAAAAAGCTATTCAAGTGAGTGGCAGCAGTATACCTGAAATGACACAGGGTCACCTTAATGAGTGAGAAGTTACCTAAAATGACTGAGGGCTACCACAGTGAGTAGCAGTGAAACACCTGAGTAATGCAAAGCCACCCAATTGATCGGCAGTGAAATACCTGTGATGACTCTGAGCCAGACCAAACAGCAGCAGTGAAATAAAGTAGAACACTTGAAACAACCAACATTGGACCAGTCAATTGAGCATCAGTGTGACACCTGGGACCAAGGTGAACCACCCCAGTGAGTGGTAGTGAGATACATAGGACTACACAGAGCAACCCAACTAAACTGAAATGGGACAACTAAGAAGACCCCAGTGATCTGTAGTTGTATACTTTTAATGGTAAGAGTCACCCATGTTAGCAGCTATGGGACACATGAGATGACAAGGATCCACCTAAGTGAGCCATTGTGGAAAACTTGGGATGATGAAGAGTTACCCCACTGAGAGGCAGTGGTACATCTGAGACAATGCAGAGCCGCCTTAGTGAGCTGCTTTGGGGTACCTGGAATGATATGAAGCCACCCAGTTAGGCAAAATGAGACATTGAGGATGACACAGAACCACCCTTGTGAGTAGCAGTTAATACATCTGAAATAATGCAAAGCCACCCCAGGAGTTGGTAATGAGAAACCCAAGAAAATGCAAAACCTCTCTAGTGATTGGCAGTCAGCACCTGGAATGACACAAACCCATCTCAGCAGCAGTGGCACACTTAATATGATGTGGAGCCCCACCTGTGAGCAACCTAAAAACTACTGAGTTGGAAAAAAACAGCCCAGTGAGAGACAGTGGTATACATGAATTTACACAGAGTTACCCCCATAGCAACAGTGGAACACCTGAAATGACACAAGCCACCCAAGTGAAAGGATGTGGTATACCTGAAATGAGAGAGCCACTCCAGTAAGCAGAAAAGGGACATATTGGATAAAGCACAGCCACTCCAGTAATTAACAGAGAGATCCTAGAATCTATCAACACAGAGACAACTGGGTGAGTAGCAATGAAACACCTAATATGATGCAATACCACTCCAGTGAAAAAAAAGTAGTAAACCTGAAACAATGCAGGGCAACCCCAATAAGTGGCAGTAAAATACCTGGGGCAATGTCGAGCCACTTCCGTGAGTGAAAGTGGAAATCCTGAAATGACACAAAGCACCCTCAGTAAGTAACAGTGGAACACCTAAAGTAAAGGGGACCCATGACATTGAGCAGATGTGGGGCACCTGGGACAATTTGAGTTATTATAGTGAGCAGCATGAGACATATGTGATGACACAGAGTCACCCTAGTAAGTGGCAGTAATACAACAGGGACAACATATGGCTACCCCAGTGAGCAACAGACAGGTGTGATGATAATTACAAGAGAAAGTGACATTGGACAACTGAGGCAACAGAGAGGCACCCCAGAAATCAATAGTAGGACACTTGGGAGAAGGCGCAGTCACCTCAATGAGCATCTGTGGGACACCTAAACTGACATAGAGCCATCAAAGTAAGCAGAGACAAACCAGTGAGTGGCAGTGAGATACAGAGGCACACTACTGAGGGTATGTTGAACATTGAGAGAATGAAACACAACTTCAGTTAGTAGCAGTGAGTCACTTCGGACAATGATAATTCTGTGGCATTAGGACATCTGGGACGACACTGAATCGCCCCAGTGAACAGCACTGGAATACCAGGAATAATATAGAGCCAAGACAGTGAGGAGAAGTAAGACTCCTAGAAAAACACAGATCTACTACAGGAAGTGACAGTGGAGCATTTGAAATGATGTGAAGCAATGCCAGTGAGCAGCAATGGAACACTGGGGATGACAAAAAGCTAATTCCCTTCATTGATCAGCAGTGACATACCTGGAAAAAGACAGGGCCACCTTAGTAAACAGCAGTAAGACACTTGTAATGGTGGAAAGCTGTCCCTGTGAGCAGTAGTGGAACACAGGGGATGACAGGAGACCACCCCAGTGAGCAGCACTGAGACACATAGAAGGATGCAAACCTACTTATTTTAGCATCAGTGGAACAATTAAGATAGTGAACCACCTGGTATGACACAGAGCCACCCCTGTGAGTGAAAGTGGAACACCTGGGATGATGCAGAGCCACTGAATTGTTCAGCAATTGGACACAAAGATAAGCACAAAGCTACACCAGGGAGAGGTATAAAGTGGAGCCACACCTGTAAGCAAACTTGAAATACCTGAAACAATGCAAAGACACCCCAGTGAAAGGCAATTGTATGCCTCAAAAACCAAGAGCCACTCCATTAAGCAGCAGTGAGACACCTTGGGGAAAGCAGAACCACTCAAGTGAATGAAAGTGAGACACCTGGGATGATGCAGATCAGTTCTAGTAAGCAGATGTGGGACACCAGGGATGACAATGAACCTTCAGAGTGAGTGGCAGTGAGACATAGGATGATACTGAGCCACCCCAGTAAGTGGCAGTAAAAACATGAAATGATGCAGAGCCACTAAAGTCAGTGGCTGTGGAAATCTGAAATGATGTAGGGCAACTCTAGTGAGTGGCAGTGAAAAACCTGGGATGAAATGACCCTACGCCAGTGAGTAAAATAAAATACCTGAGACAAAGCAGAAGCACACAAGTGAGCAACAGTGGGTCATCTGGGATGATACAAAGGCATACAAGGGAGCATCAGTGGGGCACCTAGAATGATGCTGAACCACCCAACTAAGTGGAGGTGGAACACTTGAGATGATACACAACTACCCATTTGAGCATCAGTGGGACATCTTAAATGACACTAAGCCACCCCAGGAAGCAGCAGTGAAACAAATGGAACAATGTGGAGCCAGCTTAGGAAGAAGTGATGGGAAATCAGGGATGATACAGAGCTATAACAGTGAGTAGCATGAAACATGTAGAATGAAGCCAAGCTACCCAATGAGTGGCAGTGAAAACCTGGAATGACATAAGGTCACCCAGTGAGTGGCAGTGAGACATGTAGGATGACAAAAAGCCACCACCCAGTGAGTGGCTGTTGGACACCTGAGATAACAGAGAGGCACAAAGATCAGCAATGGGACACCTTGTTCAATGCAAAGGTACCCAAGTGAGCAGCAGTTACACACCTGAAATGACAAGAAGAAAACCCAGTGAGTGGCAGTGGGACTCCTGTGATGACACAGAGCCACTGCAGTGAGTGGCAGTGAAACATTTGAGATGACACAAGGCCACCTAAATGAGAGGCAGTGGGACACCTGAGATGACACAGAGCCACCCAAATTGGAAGCAATGTGACAATTGTGAACACTTGAAGCAACCACAAAGGTCAGCAGTGAGACACATGGAACTACACAAAGCCACTTCAATGAGCAGCAGTGGGACACCTGAAACAAGACAGAGCTACCCAGTTAGCAGCAGTGGTATATCTAAATTGATCAGAACCACACCAGTGAACAACAGTGGGAAACCAGAGATTATACAGAGCTATTTAAATGAGTGGCAGTGGAATGCCCAGAATGACATAGGGCCACCTTAGTGAGTGACAGTGAGACACCTGTAATAAAATGGAGCCACCTTAGTGAGTGACAGCAGGACACCTGGGACAACAAAGGGCCACATCGGTAAGCTTCAGAGAGACACTTAGGACAAAATCAAGCCACCCCAGTGAATGGCAGTGGGATACCTCATTCAATGCAGAGCCAGCCAGCCTCGTTAGCTGCAGTGGGACACCAAAGATGGCACAGTGCTATCTAAGTGAGTGGTAGTAAAACAACTGGAATGACACAGCCATTCTAGTGAATGACAATGAGACATAGGACAAAATGGAGCTACCTCAGTAAGCAGCAGTGGAATACTTTGGACTATGCAGAGTCGTACCAATAAGTGGTGGAAGAACACCTGGGATGACACCAAGCCACCCTAGTGACAGTGGGACACTTGTGTCAACATGGAGCCACCCATCTTAGCTGCAGTGGGACAGCAGAGATGACATGGAGCTATTCAAGTGAGAAGCAGTGAGAAATGTTGGGTGACATAGAGCCACCACAGTAAATGACAGTGGGACAAGTAGGATGACACAGATAAACCTAGTGAGTGGCAGTGAAACACCTGGAATGACACAGAGCCACCAAAGTGAGCAACAGTAAAACACCTGCAATGATGCTGTGGCACCCCAATGAGTGGCAGTGGTATACCAAAAGCCATTCCATTAAGCAGCAGTGGGACACCTGGGAGGATACAGATCCATTGCAATGAATGAAAGTGTGATACCTTGACTTATGCAAACCCATCCCTGTATGCAGATGTGGAAAACCTAAGACAATGCTAAGCCATTTTAATGAGTGACAGTAAAACACCTGGGAGAATGCAGAACCACTCAAGGAATGGCACTGAATTAGCAGGGACTGCACAAGGCCCCCCAATACTCAGTAGTAAAACAAGTAAAATAACAGAGAGCCACCCCAGTGAGCAGCGTGGGACACACACCTGATACTACAGGGTCCCTTCCCAAAGATCAGTGGTGAGGCACTTGGGATAAGGTACTACAACCTTAGTGAGCATTGGTGAAACACCTGAAATGACATGAGGCCACCACAGTGAACAGTAATAAGACACCTGACACAAAATGGAGTGACTCTAGTAAGTGACACTGGGACAATAAAATAAAATAGAGCTACCCTAATGAACGGCAAGTGTATAATTGAAACAATGCATATCTACCTCAGGGAGAAGCAATGATATGCTTGGAATGACACACATGTACACCAGAGTGTAATGGTGAAACACCTGGAATAACATGAACACATCACAGTGAGTGGCATAGGAAAACATGGAATGACACTGAGTCATTTCAAGTAAGCAGCAGTAGGAGACCTGAAATGACTCAGAAACCCCAGTAAGCAGCAGTAGAACACCTGGGATTTCATAGAGTTACTCCAGTGAATGAAAGTAGTATCTGGTACAACACAGAGCCACCCAGTGAGCATCACTGGAAACCTGAAATGATGCAAAGCCACTCAAATGAGTGGCAGTGGGATACCTGAAATGATGTAATGCCACCCAGTGAGAAGTGACACACCACAGAGATGATGCAGTATCTACCCAGGAAGCAGCAGTGGGTCACCTATGATGAAACAGAGCCACCCAGAGGAGCAACAGCGTGACAAGTGGGATGATGCTGAACCACCAAATAGAGTGGCAGTTGAACACCTAGGACAATGAAGAGTCACTCCAATGGGCAGCAGTGAAACACCTGGAATGACACAAAAACACATCAAGAAGCAGCAGAAAAACAAATGAAATTAAGCAGAGCCACCCTAGGAAGTGGCAGTGGAAAATCTGGGACAACATAGAGCAACACCAGTGAGCAGCAATGAAAGGTTCAAAATGACACAGTTCTATTCAGTGAATTTTAGTGAAACAGCTGGAATGACATGGAGTCACCACAGTGAGAGGCAGTGAAACATCAAGGATGACACAAACCCATCACCTGAGATGACATGAAGCCACCCTAATGAGCAACAATGGTACACCTTGGTAGATATGGTGCCACCCTAATCAGCAACAGTGGGACCCCAAGAATGACATAAAGCTTCCAGAGTGACTAGCATTGAAACACCTGGGATAATGCAGAGATGCTTCAGTGAGTGGCAATGGGACATCTGAAAGACACAGAGCTGCTATCCATTTAGAAGGATCTACAACACCTGGGACAATGCAAACCCACACACATCAGAAGTATTGAGACATGCGGGTTGATGTAGAGCGACCTTTGTGAGCATCAGGGTAACACCTGAGATGATACAGTGCCACACCAGTGAATGGCAGTGGGACAATTGGAATGACAGTAAACAACTATGGTGAGAGGCAATAAGGCACCTAGGATGACACAGACCTACCCAAATTAGTGGAAATGTAACACCTGGAACCACACTGAACCACTTCAGTCAGTAACAATGGAACACATGGGAAAATAAAAAGCCATCCCAGTGAGTAACAGTGAACACCTGAAAAGACCCAGAGCCACCCAAGTGAGGGGTACTGGTACATTTAGGATGACATACAACCACATCAATGAGTGACAGTGGGACATATGAGACAACACGGATCCCCAAGGGAAGTAGCAGTAAAACACTTGAGACAATGAAGAGATCCCCCAATTAGTGACAGTGGGATACCTGTGACAACGCACAGCCACAATGGGGCAATGCAGAGGTACACAGTGAATGGTAGTGAAACATTTAAAATGACACAAAGTCACCCTATTGAAAGGAAGTATAACACAAGGGATGATGCAAATCCACACATATGAGCCACAGTGAGACACTTGGAATGATGTGAAGTCACCAAAGTAAACATCACTGGGACACCTGAGATGATGCAATATTACCCCAGTGAATACCAGTGGGACAATTGAGATTATGCTGAGGCACCCCAGTAAAAGTCATAGGGCACTAGGGATGACACAGAGCTGAGGCTGTGAGCAGCAGCGAGACACCAGGAATAAGGAAGCAACCCAGGGAGCAGCAGTAAGACACATGGGAAGACACAAAACCACACCAGTGAGGGGAAGCATAGCAGCAGAGACTACATGAAACCATCACAGTGAGAAGCAGTAGGACATCTGACACAACACAGAGCCACTCAAATGAGTGGCAGTAAAACATCAGGATTGACAGAAGAGCATCTCTCTGGACAGCAGTAGGAAATCTAGAACAATGCAAGGTAACAGCAGTGAGAGGCAGTAGAACACCTGAAATGATACAGTGCCACTTAAATGAGTGTCACTGTGACACCTGGAACCTTCTGGAGCAACCCAAATAAGTGGCAGTGAGACACCTGGAATGACACAAAGCCACCACAGTGAATGGCAGTGAAACTCTTGAAATATTTTGAAGCCACCTCAGTGAGCCTCATTTAGGCACCTGAGATGACACAATGCTACTCAAGCAAGCAGCAGTGTTACAACTTACACCACAAGGAGCCACTAAATGAATGACAATATAACACCTGGGATTATGAAAACTTGCCTCAATGAGTGGCAGTGAGATACCTAAAACAATGCAGAAACAGCCCTGTGAGCAGAATTGGGACACCTTAGATGACACTAAGCAACTCAAATGATTGGCAGTGAAACACCTGAAATGATGCAGAGCCAGCACAGTGAGCGACAGTGAAACACCTGAGACAACACTGAACTACCCCAGTGAATGGCACTGAAACACATAGTTTGACACAAAGGCACCCCAATAAGTGGCAATTGGACCCCTGGGACCACATAAAACC
Source organism: Lyroderma lyra (assembly GCA_004026885.1). Taxonomy (NCBI): domain Eukaryota; kingdom Metazoa; phylum Chordata; class Mammalia; order Chiroptera; family Megadermatidae; genus Lyroderma; species Lyroderma lyra. The sequence continues at coordinate 65,730 of PVJL010006107.1, forward strand.
ATCCCATTGAGCAACAGTAGAACATCTGAAATGATATAAAGCCAAAACAGAGGCAGTGGAACACATTGGATAATGAGAAGCCACACCAGTGAGGGGCAGTAAAACACCAAGGATGACTTAAGCCACCCCAATGAGTGGAAGTGAAACACTTGTGATGATGCATAGCCAAACCAGAAAGTGGCTGTGGGGCACCTGGAATGACAGAAAACCACTCCAGTGAGTGAAAGTGGGACACCAGAAGTAGTGTGGAGCAAACCCAGAAAACAAAGGTAGGACAACTGGGACAAATTGGAATCATTTTAGTGAGCAACAGTGGAACTCCTATCACAAAGAAAAACCACCTCATTAAGCAGCAGATAGGCACATGAAATGACACAAATTCACCCAAGTGAACAGCAGTGGGACACCTGAAATGATGCAGTCACTTAAGTGAGTGGCAGCGAGACATGTGGGACAATGAAGAGCCACCCCATCAAGCAGCATTTGTACACCCAAGATGATGCTGAACCACCCCAGTAAGCAGAAGAAGAACACTTGAGACAATGCATAGCCATCCCAGTAAACGACAGTAGGACAATTCAGTTGACACTGAGCCACTCCAGTGAGCAGCAATGAGAAACCTGAAATGACACAGAGCCACCCCAGGAAACTGGGTTACACATGGTACAATATATAACCACCTGGGTGATCAGTGGTCTGACACCTTATAACAACACAGAGCTTCCCTGTGCAACACAAAGCAACTCCAGTGAGTTGGAGTGAATCACCAGAAGCCACACAGAGCCACTTTAGTGAGTAGCAGTAGAAAACCTGAAACAATGAAAACCCATTTCAATGAGCAAATATGGGACACCTGGGATGATGCTGAAACACTCTATGGAGTGGCAGTAGGGCACATGTAATAACAAAAGGCCACCCCAGTGAGTGACATTAAGAAAGCTGAGCCAAAGTGTGACCACCCAGTGAACAACAATGGGACAGGTAAAATGACAATGATAAACCCCAGGGATTAGTGATGACACCTGGAATGAGGCACAGCTACCTCAGTGAGCATTGGTGAAACACTGGCAATGACATATAGCCACAGAAGTGAGTAGTAAAGGACACCTGAGACCACACAGAGTGACCCTAGTAAGTGGCACAGTGACACCAAAATGAAATCAAACCATTTTAGCAAGCAGCAGTGTGACAATTAGAATTATGCAAATTTTCCTCAGGAAGAATCAGTGGTGGTATACCTGCAAATACACACACCTAACCCTAAGATTGGTGGTTAAACACCTAGTAAAACACAAAGCCACCCCACTGAACAGCAGAAACAGACATAGTTATGACACTGAGGCAACCCAGTCAGCAACAGTGGGACACCAAAATGACTTGAAGACACCCTACTGAGCAGCAGTAGGTCACCTGGGACTAGGCAGAGCCACCCTTGTGAGCAGCAGTAGATCACTAACAACAACAAAAAGCAACCATGGTGATCAGCAGTCAAACACCTTGAACAACACATAGCCACCTCAGTGAACAAAAATGGGCCACTTGATATAATGCAGATAAATTTCTGTGAACAAAAGTAGAATGTCTGGGGCAATGCAGTGACCTTATGAGCGGTTGTGAAACATGTGAAATGGTGAGAGGTCACTTCAGTAAGCAATAATGAAACACTTAAAATGACCCAGGGCCACCTTAGTAAGCAGCAGTGTGAAACCTGAGATGATGTAGACCCGACCCAGCTAGCAGCAGTAAGACACCTGCGATGACACAGAGCCATTCTTGTACTCAGGAGTGGGAAATCTAAAAAGATACAGAGCCATCTAAGTGAGTGGTAATGGAATACCAGAAATGATGCAGAGCCAACCCAATAAATGAGAGTGGGACACCTAAAATGACACAGGACCACCATAGTGAGCAGCAGTGAAACACGTGAAATGATGCAAAAGCACCACAGTGCTGTGCCAACCCAGTGAGCAGCATTGGGACACCTTGTTTGACACAAAACCACCCCAGTGAACAGCAGTGGGACACTTAGGATGATGTGAATTCACCATAGTGTATGCAGTGGGACACCTGGGATGACACAGGGCTGTCCAGTTAGCGACAATGAAACACCTGAGAAGATGTAGAGCCACCCTAGTGAGTATCAGTTGGACACTTGCAATAATGCAGAGCCACCCCAGTAAGCTCAAAGGTTTACCTATATAGAAAACAAAAAGCCACCCAAGTTGCAGAAGTGGGACACCAGGACAGATTAAAAAATATATCCCAGTGATCAACACTAGGACACCAGATATAACACAGAGCTTCCCCAGTGAGTGGCATTTGGGCAAATAGAATAACATAAAGCCACCTAAGTGAGTGGCAGTGGGAAACTGTGACAATGCGAAGTCACACTATAAGCAGCAATGGGACACTTGTGTGATGCACAACCACCCAAGTGAGCAGCAGTGAAACACCTGACAAAACAGCCATTCCATTGAATGGCAGTGGGGCATGTGAGAATGCAGACACCCACCTTATTGAGAAGATGTGAAATACATGAGATGACACAGGCCCACTCCAGTGAGTTGCAGTGGGACTCCTGAGATGTGAAGGTACCCAAGTGAGCAGCAGTAAGACAGCTGGGATAAAGCAGAGCCACACAAATAAGCAGCAGTAGGTCAGGTGGAATAACAGAGAGCCACCCTAGAAAGCTGCATGAGACATCTGTTACAACAAAGATCCACCCAAGGAATCAATGGTGAGAAACTTGGCACAAAGCACAGTCATCTCAGTGAGTGTCTGTGGGGCAACTAGAATGACAGAAAGCTGCCACATGAGCAGCAGTGAGCCACCTGAGTTCATGCCAAGCATCCTAGTGAGTGTAACTGGGACACTCTAATTACACAGTACCAGCCCAATGAGTGGCAGTGAAACAACTGGAATGATACAAATATAACTAAGCAAGTGGCAGTGCTGCACCGAAAATGACACACCTATCCCAGGTAGTAGGTGAGAAACACCTGGGAAGACAGAGAGCCACATGAATGAGTGGTAGAAAGACACATGGAATGACACTGAGCCACTCCAGTAAGCAGCAACAGGACAGCTGAAATGACTCAAAGGAACCCCAGTGAATGATAAGGGAAATATGGGATGACACCAAGTCACCTAAGTAAGTGGCAGTGGAACACCTAAGATGACACCGAGCCACCCCAGTGAATGGCAATGCAATACCTAAAACAATGCAGAGAAACCCTGGTGACTGGAGCTCAAACACCTAGATTGACAGAGAGACACCTTAGTAAGTGGCAAGGATCATTAGTATGATGCAGCAGCACCCCTGTGAGTGGCAAGGGAATAACTAAGACAATGCAGATTAGTCCCATAGCAACAAACACCTAGGATGAAGCAAAGTCATTTTAGTGAGTGGTAGTGGAACACCTGAGATGATTGATGCAAAACTACCTTAGTGAGCATCTAAAATCACACAGAGCCACCCAAATGAGAGACAGTAAAACATCTGTAGTGAAACAAATGCACCGCATTGAGCAGCAGTGGGACATCATGGACTATGCAAAGCCACCACAGTGAGAGGCTATAGAATGCCTGGAACCACAAGGAGCCATCCAAGTGAGTGGCAGTGTGACACTTGGGACCACATAGATCCATCCAGTGGTAGTGAGACACAAGGAAAGATATGGAGCCACCTCAGTGAGTGGCAGTGGAACACCTAGGATGGCACAAAGCCACCCTAGTGAACGTCAGTAAAATACCTGAGACTACACAAACCCACTTCAGGCAGAAACAGCGGGACACCAAGGATGACCTTAAAGCCCCTCAATGAGTTGCAGTGGAACACCTGGGTCAACCCACAACTTAGGACAACACAAAGCTAGAGAGTGACCGTGGGACTCCTGGAATAACACAAATCCACCCAAGTGAGTGGAAATGAGACATCTTGAGTGATTTGAAGCCACCCCAGAAATGGGCAGTAGAACTCCTAAAATGATGTGGAGCCATTAAAAGTCTAGAAGTTGGACAGAGCCATCTCAATGAGCAGAAGTTGTACACCCTTGACAACACAATCTACACCAGTAAGTGTCAGATAGACACATTAAATGACACGAAGCCACCCCAGTAAGTGGCAGTGGGACACCTGAAATGACACCGTTCCACCTTAGTGAGTGGCAGTAAGACACTTGGGACAATATACAGCCACCCAAGCGAGCAGCATTTGTACACCTGGGGTGACATGGAGCCAGAACCATGACCAAAAGTGAGACACCTGCAGCAATGTAGAACTAGCCAAGTGAAGGGCAGAGAAACAATTCAAATGATGCAGAGCCACCCCAATTAGAAAACCTGGGATGACATAGAGCAACCCTAGTGAATTACAATGGAACACCTGGGATGATGCAGAATTACTTAGTGAGCAGCAGTGAAACACCTAGCATGACAGAACACCACTCTATGAGAGGCAGAGGAACACCTAGAATGATGCAGAGTCACCCTGGTGAGTGGTAGTAAAAGAACTTGGATGATGCAGAGCCACCCAACTGAGCAGCAGAGACACCTGTGGTAACGTGGAACCACCTGAATGAGCAGCAGTGGAAAACTTAGGACAACACAAAGCTACCACACTGAGCAACAATAGAACACCTGGATGAACACCAAGCCACCACAGAAAGATGCAGTAGAACACTTGGGACAACAGGGAGCCACCCAATTAAGTGACAATGTGACACCTGGGACCATGCAGAGCAAACATATTGAACAGAAGTGAAACACATATAAAGATGCAGAACAAGAGGAGTGAGCAGCAATGGGACCACAGGACAACACAGAGCAATACCAGTCAACAGAAGTGAGACAATTGGAATGACACAGAGACACCTAGTGAACAACAGTGGTATACCTCGAATGATAAGGGCTATTCAAGTGAAACACATGAGATGATGCAAAGCCACCCCAGTGAGAGACAATGGAGCACCTGGGACAAAGCAGAGTTACCCCCAGTGAGTTGCAGTGGTTCATATAAGATGACACAGAGTAATATTAGTAAGCTGCAGTGGGACACCAGTGACAATGCAGATCCACTCTATTGAGGGGCAGTAGGACATCTGGGATGACACAGAGCTATGCTTGTGAGCAGCAGTGGAAGACCTGACATGATGCAGAGCCACCCTAAAAAGTAGCAATAGGATACCTGAGACTACACAGAGCCATTTTGGTGATTGGCAGTCTGACACCTGAAATGATACTGGGACACCCCAGTGAGTAGCAATGGTACACCTGGGATGACACAAAAAAGACCTAAGTGATTACCAGTAAAACACCTGTGATGACTCAGAGCCACAACAGTGAGTAAAATTGGGACACCAGAAACAAAACCAAGCCAACCAGTGAGTGGCAGTGGGATATATAAGATGATGCGGAACCACTCCCATGAACAGCAGTGGGACACTTTGGATGATGCAGAATTATTTGTGTGAGTGGCATTTTTACATTTGGGATGATATGGACCTATGCCAATGATGGGTAGTGAATACCTGAGACAAAGCAGAGTCTCCCAACTGAACAGCAGTGATAAAATTGAGATGACATTGAGCCATCCCAGTAAGTGGTGGTTAAAAATCATGGATGACAATAAATCACACTAGTGAACTTCAGGGGAACACTTGAGATGATGCAGAGCCACTCATTGAGTGGCAGTGAAACCCCTAGAATGAGAGTAAGCCTCTCCATGGGTGGCAGTGGACAATCTGTGATGAGGAGGTGCCACACTTGTGAGCAGCAGTGGGACACTTAAGATGATGCATAGCACTCAATTGAGCAGCAGAAAGACACTTGGGACCATAAAAAGCCACCCAAATTAGTGGCTTTGGAACATTCAGAACCACAATAAGCCACTCCAGTGAGAGGCATTGGACCACCTAAGGCAGTGGTTCTCAACTTTCCTAATGCCCCAACCCTTTAATACAGTTCCTCATGTTGTGGTGACCCCCATAAAATCATTTTTGTTGCTACTTCATAACTGTAATTTTGCTACTGTTATGAATCGTAATGTAAACATCTGATATGTGTGTTTTTCCGATGGTCTTAGATGACCCCTGTGAAAGGGTCATTCGACCCCCAAAGGGGTCACAACCCACAGGTTGAGAACCGCTGGCCTAAGGTAATGCAGAGCCAGCCCAATGAGCAGGAGTGGCATACGTGGGATTACACAGAGTCACCACAGTAAGCACCAATAGGACACCTGAAATAGGAAACCAGACACTGCAATGAGAGGCAGTAGAACACCTAGGATAAGATGGAACTACCTAATTGAGTGGCATTGTGATAACTGGGATCATGATGAGCCACAACAGTGAGCAGCAGTGAGACATATGTAAAAATGCAAAACCACTTTAGTGACCAGCAATGGGACACATTGGACATTGCAGAGCAACCCCAGTAAAAAGAAGTGGAACATCAGGCATGAAATGGTGTCACCCCACTGAGCAGCAGTAGTATACCTTGAACAATCAATCAGAACCACCTAAGTGAGAAGCACTGAAATGCATGGAATGATGTGGAGCCACCCAAGTAAGCAACACTGGTATAACTGGAATGAAATAGTCATCCCAGTGAACAGCAGTGGAACATGTGGGATGACAGAAATCCATTCCAGAGATTGGAGGTGGGACACTTGGAATGAGGCACAGTTGCCTCAGTGAACATTGGTGAGATACCTACAATAACACAGAGCCACCACCTGAGCAGCAGGAGTCAGACACTTGAAAGTACTTGCCCTAACTCTAGTGAGCAGAATTGGGACACTAAAATAAAATGGATCCACCCCAATGAGTAGCAGTGATGTACCTTGGATGACCTGAAGCCACACAAGTGAGCAGCGGTAAGACACATGAAATGAAGCAGAGCCACTCCAGTGAGCTCAATGGTATACCTGAAAGAACATGGGGCAACCCTAGGAAGTGAAACATCTGGGACACCATGAAAACACCCCACTGAGTGGCAGTAGGACACCCAAAATGATGCACATACATTAAATAATTTGTATGACACAAAGCCACCCAAGTAAGTGGCAATTTGGAAACCAGAGACAGCATGGACCCATGTCAGTGAGCAGCAGGGGGACACATGAAATGATGTGAAGAAATCCCAGTGAGTGCAGTTGGACACCTGAGATGATGCATAGTTACTTCAGCAAAAGGAAGTGGTACATATGGAGTGATGCAGAGCCACCAATTAGAGTGTCACTTAAAACCTGAAATGACATGAAGCCACTCAAGTGAGCAGAAGTGAGACACATTAAATGACATAAAGTCACCCTAGTAAGGGCAAGTGAGACACCTTAGACAAGGCAGAACCACCACAGTGAATAGCAGTGGGCCACCCGAGATGAAGCAGAGCCACCCCACAAAGTGATAGTTGTACACCTGGGATAATATTGAACCACTAAACCGAGCAACAATGGGATACCTGGGGCAATGTGGAGCCATCTAGATGAGCAGCAGTAGGATACCTGAAATAATACAAAGCCACCCAAGGAAGCAAAGGTGGGACCAATGGGACTATGTGGGGCCACTCCAGAAAGTGGCTGTGGGAAATCTGAGATGTCAAGAAGCAATACCAGTTAGCGACAGTGGGACACTTGTGTTCATGCAGATCCACCCAGTGAGTGGCAGTGAAACACCTGGTATGACACAAAGTCACTTCAGTGAGTGGCTGTAGAACATCTAGGGTGAAACACAACCACCCCAAGTGAGCGACAATGAGATACCTGAAACAAACACAAAGCCATCCCAAAAAGAAGAAGTGGCAAAGTTTGGTCAATAAAGAACCACCCCAGTAAACCACATTGAAACATGTGTAATGCCACAGAGATATATCAGTGGCAGGAGGACACCAGTAATGATGCAGAGCCACTACAATGAGTGGCAGTGGGACATCTGAAATGACACTCCAGTGAGAGGTAGCAGGACACCTGTGACCACATGAAGCCACCCAGGTAGCAAAAGTGGAACACATGAGATGAAGCAGAAACACTGCATTGAGCAGCAGTATAATACCAAGGAGAATGCATAGCCTCTCCAGAGTGGCAATCAAATAACTGGAATGACAGGGAACCACCCAGGTGATCATCAGTGAAAACCTAAAAGATGTGCAGCCACCCTAGCAGCAGCAGGGGAATATTTATGTGACACAAGGTAACCCAAGTGAGTAGCATTGGAAAATCTGGTAAAACAATGAGCCATCCCAGTGAGTGCCAGTGAGAAACATGAGACAATTCAGAGCCACTCTATTAAGTGACAGTGGAACACTTTGGATAATACAGTTACCCCAGCGAGCACAAGTGTGCATCTGAAACAACAGAGATCCTCCTTAGTGAGCAGCAGAAAAAAACTGAAAAGACACAGAGTCACTATGTATGGTCAGCTGCAGTGGGAGACCTTGAATTATATGAAGTCACCCTAGTGATGGGAAATGAGACACCTGAGGTGACATAAGATGACCTCAGTGAGCATCACAGGGTCACCTTGAAGGATGCAGAGCAATCCCAGGGAATGGAATTAGAATACCTGAGATGATGCTGAATTAACCCAATGCTGAATTGTGTGGACATAGGACACCTGAAATGATGCAAAGCCACCTAGGTTAATATCAGTGGGACACCTGGAAATAAACAATGCCAACCCTGAAAGTGGCAGTGAAACAAATGGGACCACATAGAACCACCCTAGGGAGCAAAGGTAGGAAATGTGGGAAGACAAAAAGCCACACCTGTAAGTTACAATTGGCCAAATGATGCAGAGCCACCCCATGGAGCAGCAGTGGGAAATATGGGATAACATGAAGCCACCCAAGTGAATTGCAGTGTTGTACCTAAAATGACCAAGAGCCACCCTTTTGAATGACAGTGGGACACCTGAAATGACAGAGGACAACCACAATGAGCACCAGCGGGACAATTGGGATGATGCAAAGCCACCCAAATGAGGGGCAGTGAGACACATGAAATGATGTTGAGCCATCTTGAGCTACAGTGGGACACCTGTGATGGTACAAAGTTACACAAGTGAGCAACAGGTAAACACCTAAGACAACACCAAGTCACTACAGTGTGCAGCAGTGCGACAGTTGAAACAGAACAAACCTAGTGACAGCTGAACTCCTGAAACAATGCAAAGCCACCCCAGTAAGCAGCAGGAAGACATCTGAAATTAGGCAAAGCCATTCCAGTGCGCTCAGTTGTTTTCCTGAAAGGACACAAAACCACCCAAGGTAGTGAATGTTGGACACCTGAAATGATGGAGAAACACCCTAGTGAGCAGCAGTATAGCACCAGGAACAGTGGACAGCAATGCCAGTGACAGGCTGTTGGAAAACTGGTACAACAAAAAGTCACCCAAGTAAGCATCAATGAAAATGTGAAGCTACCCTGGGAGAGGCATGGAAACACCTGTGTGAAGCAAAAACCACCCAAGTGAGCTGCAGTGGAAAACCTGAAACAACAGTGAGTGGCAGAAAGACACATGGGATGACGCAGAGAAAACCCAGTGAGCATCAGTGGGACACATGAATTGACGCAGAGAGTGGCAGTTGGACACCTGAGATGATGCAGAGTTATCCCAGTGAGAACTGGTGCATCTGGGATGACAGAGAGCAACTGAAGTAAGCCAAAGATGAAACCTAAAATGGCACAGAGCCACTCTAGTGAGCTGCAGAAGAACACTTTGGGTTACATGAAGCCACTTTAGTGAGGGGATGTGAAAAACCTGAGACAATGCAGGACAGCCCCTGTGAGTGGCAGTGGGTCACAAAACTTATGCAGAGCCACTACAGGGAGCAGCAGTGGGACACCGAGATAAACCTTAACAACCCAACTGAGCAGTGGTGGGACACCTAAAACAAGGTAGTGTCACCCAGGTGAGGAGTGGGAGGCCACCTGAAATGATGCAACACCACCCCTGAAAGCAGCAGTGAAACAAATGAGACAATGCAGAGTCATCTCAGGGAGCACAGTGACCTAACTGAAGACAGTGAAACACCCAGGACAATGCAAAGCCACTACAGTGAGTGGTAGTGAGACACTTGAAATGAAGCAGAAAAACATCAATGAGTGGCAGTGGGACACCTGGGATGATGTTTGGGTTTATGTGTCACCCATCCCTAAGTATATCTTAGGGGTGGACATTTGGCAAAGGCTGTAGTTGAACACCATGGCAGGAGAGTTTTGCCTCCAAGTGCAAGTGGTAAAGGCAGTGGTGTGGGGACATACTCTGCATGTACCTTTGCAGCTGCTTCCTCCACAACAAAATGTGCACACTGAACAGTACAAGCTGCCACAGAGCTATTAAAAGATAAAGGGGACAATACGGCTGTTGCTTTCCATCCTCCCACTGAGACAATTTGGTATGATATGGGCACCAAGCAAAGCAGCCAATGGGCGAACTATGGGCTATATTGTTGGTCGTTACTAATGAGCCATCCCTATTGGTAGTTTGTACCAACAGTTGAGCAGTATTTAGAGGCTTGATGATCTGGATAGTCACTTAGCATCTTAACCAACCACTCTGTGATGCACCACTCTGGGGTCAAGCCGTGTGGCAAGACCTATGGACCCTAGGATATTAGAAACAGGTGACAGTATATCAAGTCACAGGATATACTTACTCCATTGGAGCCAGTCACAGGATTGGTACATCCGGGCAATGATGAGGCATATAATTTGGCAAAGATAAGATGGGTAGAAACTGCTCCTGTCAGAGATGTGATGCAGTGGTTGCACCAGCACTTCCTCCTTGCATTACAAAAGACTGTGGGCAATGATAAAGTCATGGACTAGCCTATTATGCTGATGTGATTGCAGCTTCTGAGCAATGTGCCAGTGGCCTCGGATGGGTAGGTCATGTGGGACTGAGTTCCTTCGACTGGGTGACAGATGGACATAATAGGTCCCATGCCCAACTCAGAAGAGTATCAATATGCTGTGACGATACCATGACAGGTCTTTTGACTGTATGTCCAGCCTGTCACCCAGGTCAATGCACAGTACTACACATGCTGGAGTGCCTCCAACTCTGTACAGTCTTCCATTGGTCATTGAAAGTGGCAACAGTACCCATTTTTACAGGCACCCAAGAAAAACAATGTGCTAAGGACATGGAAATAGAATGGAAACTTCACATCCCTTGTCATCTGCAGCAGCAGGAATTGTTGAGCAATACAATGGATTGCTCAAACTCGGCTTGCCCCAGTCAGGAACAGCCCAGTCTCTGGCAGTATTGACAAAAGGGCTGTGGACTGTGCTACAGACTCCAAATGAAAAAGCAGGTTGGGTGGCCTGGATCCAGTAGAGACGCTCCTGCACTGAGCAGCAGCCCCTATTCAATTGCAGATACAAACCAAAAATGAATTGCTAAAACCTGGCTTCAATCAACAAAGCAGCATCTTGCTGCCAGCCCCTACTGGTCTAGCCAGGGGACAACGGGTTACTTGGACTTGGCTTTGGATTATACAAGCCCCTCATACGAAATGGGTGCCTTTGTTAGCCCCTTGGGGGAAATGTTAGAAGACTAACTTGCAGATAACTTCTTGATGACTGGGCAATACCCACTTCATGTGAAAGTGTACTACCCTGCAGGGGTGGGTGGGACTACATTGCTGAAAGGAACATTTATTATGTCCTTATGGCCTATTGTGAGTTCTCCCATTCTTTTACATGTTGAACTCACTGATGTGACTGTGCAAGCCAAATGGGTTTGGTACACATGCCCTGGGATGTCATCCCTGCCAACCACTGTGCTGCCAGCTGACAAAACATTCACTTGCATTCTCCCAGAGGGCAGAGACCTGGCTTTCCTGGTGCCTGTGACTTCTCTTTTTTTCTGCCTTTAGAGTTGTGTGGAACAAACCTTAGTGGAATAGGTGCATACTCTGGCAATGATGTCCAACCAGTCAGCATGCTAGGTTTGTTGTCGCTCACTGCTACTGGCAGCCTCCTATGGAAGATAAGGCCACCTACTGTGCAGAATTGGACTTGGCTCCACCACTGGACTGCTAACAATTCCATGCCTGCATAAAATACAACCAGGCAGCAAATCTTCATTCTTGTCCAGGAGCAAATAAACAAGACTCTCCTTTGGCTTGGTTATTCTGTATGGGATGGCCTGAAATACTTCACAGATGAAGGCATGGAACTTTCTGTTCAGGCTCCAGTATGCATAATCTCTACATTATGTATACTGGTATAAATGTGGGCTGAACTTTCTCTGTTCTCTGTTAGATAAACATGGGGGATTCCATTATGACTTGGCATCATTCCCCCCAGCCACTATAGTGCCTACACTGTCCCATAGATGAGCTTATGAGTGTGTGGGCAACACAGCTAGCCCTATCTGCCTGCTAATTAGATGGGCTTTTGTACCTGGGGATGGTCATGCATCCCAGACTGAGTCCTTTTGACTCTGGGTAGTAAACCCAGTAATTGGAGCACATTTAAGGCTTGACACAGGGTGAAGTGCACTGCATGATAGTTCTACCTGCTGACTATATATTCCCCTCAAGAAGCTAGTGTAGTAAATCAACAAGAGATAACTGCTTTGGCTCTGCATATGGTTTGTGCCTTTAATGAAATCCAACAAGCATTATCTTTTTTTAATGTAGAAGTCTATAAGATGCACTGTCATTGTCAAGGTTTCCAGGCAGGACAGGTTTCGATGGTGGTACACTCAGTTGAAAAAACACACGCAGAGCCAACATAGGGGGACCATAAACACACCACCAAGCAAGCTACTTAATTGCTCACCTGGGACTATATATATACGTATTCAAACAAAAGTGGCATTTGCTGCATCTGCCCAGTAGCAGTTGTTTGGGTTTTTATGGTTACATAAGGCAGTACATGCTCAGTAAATGTCAGCCCCAGAAATTCCTCAACCCCAGACATGGACTGATTATACCATGGTCAAGCCTGCATGGGGGACCTGACTTTAACCCTTTATGGTGGGTCTGGCTGTAATTCTTTATAGCAGGCTTGGCTTTAGCCCTTTGGGGACTGTCCACCCCTACAGGGTCACCACATAGGACTTTGCCCATACTGTATATCCTTGAGCTCACAGCCCACAGCAGCAATATAGGGAACAGCAAAAGACTACCAGACTGCTAGGAATAATCACTAGGATCATCAGTATCCATAACCAGGTGGATCCTAAGGAGTTCCACCAAGTGTGAGAAGTCAGCGCATGGGTAATATTTTGACACAAATGTGGGGACACCCAATCAGCAATGCATTTAGCAGCTGAATGATGTTGTTCTATACATAACGGGACTTGTTCCCATAGTTCCGCATGTTCCCCCACCACCCAACCCCACCCATTAGTCATTGCATAACCAGAGGGGGTTGGTTATTATGGTCCTTACAGAGCAAATTGTCCACTGCCCAGCGACGTTGGTCCCATTTAGCGGTGCTGTTCCATGTATGGAACCACTTTCAGTTGTTTAGGGAAGCCAGGTGAATCTGCCATGGAAGTCCCTCAGCTGCCTCCACCAGTATTTTTGTGCAGATCCAGCAGTGGGAAACATTATGCACCTAAGCAAAAGTTTGTGCCTAGTACAGGATACTATTGCCTGCCGTTAGCCTGGGCAGTAACACAAAGCAGATAGTGACCCCATTAAAGGAAGATCTTTACCCTCAGGTAAAATACAGATAACATGTCCATATTGTGACAACAATGTGGCTGGTAAGGGCTTTTACCAAATACCTTGATTGGATGGTTACAAGATTAGGACATGTTATGGCCTCACAGGCCAAAAGGGCAGCATAAATAGCAGCTAGCTGTTTCTCTATAAGGGAATAGCAGGCTTCCATTCCTTTTCACAATTGAGAACAGAAACCAATGGGCACTTTATGAGTCCCATCTTTCTGCCATAAGCTTCATCCAAACCCATTGTCATCCACTGTCACCGTTAAAAGGAATGGTAAGGTGGTGTCAACCACCCATAAGGTTTGGGCTTGAGCCACTGCCTGCTTGATGGCTCAAAATTATTGCTCTATCTCTGGGGTCCAATCCCAAGTAGTCCCTTGCCATATCAGGTGTTGTAAGGGGCAAGTTAAATTAGCTAAATGAGGAACAAAAACACTCTGATAGCCCAACAAACCCAAATAGGTCTGCAATTGCTTTACTGTTGTCTGCCTGGGATATGCCTGTATCTTATCTATGAGTGCCTCCAGCATAACCTTAGTCTTACCCAACCAGACAACTTCCAAGAATTTGTCAGACAACCCAGGCCCTTGGACCTTGTCTTCATTGACGGCCCACCTTCAGATTTTGAGGGCTTCTCATAGACTGGTGGCCGCAGTCTCGAGTTCTGCAAGAGTATCAGAGGATAGCATTATATCACCATTATAATGGACCAGATGCCCCCCTACTGGCTTCTGCCAGGTGGCCAAGTCCTGAGCCACCAGTCCGTGGCATAGGGTGGGACTGTGCAGATATCCCTGGGGAAGCACCAGGAAAGTCCATTGTCGTCCTTCCCACGTGAAGGCGAACTGTTCTTGACTCTCTGGTGCTATATCTATGGAGAAAAAGGCATTTGCCAAATCCACAACATAGTGATACTGTCCCAGTTCATGTGTGAGTTTGTCCATAAGATCCATAATATTGGGCACTGTTGCATGCAATGTAGGCGTCACTTTTTTCAACTCCCGATAGTCCACAGTCATTTACCTGAAGCTGTCAGGCTTTTCATTGGCCATATGAGAGAATTGTAAGGATTATGCATTGGGCAGATTTTCCGGGCTTCTTCAAGCTTGGGAATGGTACAACCAATCTCTTCATGCCCTCCTGATAACCGATATTGCTTTGTACACACCACATGGGTAGCCTGGGGCAATACCAAGGAGTTATGATGGGGATGCCCCCGAGCAATAGTCTTTACCACTCGTATATGCAGGTGAAATTCTCCCATCATCATCAAGATCGTCAATCCTTCCAGTTTATCCACCCCTAGAATATATTCTACAATACGGGAGATATAGACTTTATAGTCTTGTGAGGGTAATCACCCTATGCTCAGGGTCACAACTTCTTGTTTGACTAGTATCATCCAGCCTCCATATTCCTCCATAGTCACTGTAGGACCACTAAATTGATCCAGATTTCCATACAGCAAAGTGCTATTGGCTCCTGTGTCCACCAGGGCTAGTACCTGCTGCACATTATGGGGGGACCAGTAAATAGTAAGTTCAACATGTGGCCTCTGATCTTCCAGGTCCCCTCTCAGCTGGGTACCGCAGCCAGACCCCAAGTCTGGGTAAAAATCTGTCAGTCTCAACTCCCCAATTGGGAGTGTAACAGCTGGAAGGGGAGTAATCTGCTGCTCAGGTTTCAGCTGCTTCCACAGAGCCAGCAGCACTCCCATAGGCTGATGCTCTATGTTCTCTGCAGCTACTCCCACAGCTAATAGATCAAACCACATCTACTTTTGGCTCACTCTCACTGCAGGCTGAATGCCACCATTTTGAGCCCCTTTATTATTTGGTTGTCCTTTGGGTGCGGGCCCCTTGGGACAAGGTATTGGCCTCACCTGGCCGCCTTTTTTCTTTTGCTTCACTTCCACATCCCTCAATCAACCTAGGGTGGCTGTTATTTCATGCACCAGCCAATTGACTTACAGAGCCAGAAGAGCCACCATAGTCCCGAAAATTCCTGGAGATCCAGATGCTAGGATGAGTGCTTCATCCTAGTGGTGAAAACGTCCTCATCAGGGCTATTGTAGCGTATCTGAAACATCATCTGTTGCATGCCCATCTCCCATATAATTTGCACTAGTTCCAAGTACATAGACCAGTTGCTCACGCTCTCAGGCAATTCACCGGCATCTGACCAAACTGTTCAGGCCCCTGCCATTAACCAATTGATCAGGGAATGATTCCCTGCATCATGGTTAGTATGGGCAATATTTTGTAGCCTTCACCTCAAGGAAGGAGTACCATAATGGAGGCCAGTTGGGACATTTCATCAGGGGATAGCTCTGTTCCTTTTGCCCCTTCATCCTATAATCTCAATAGCCAGCCCGGTACCATTTCCCCAGCCCTTTGCCATACCTGCTTCAATTCCTGTAATTCAGCAGGCAAGCAAGCAGTCGTTGTCGTATGCTGTGTGGCCTGAGGTGCCCACTGCGACTGACCCCTGGCCCCATTAGCTGCTCCAGCTTTACCTTGCATTGCACTAAAGGGAGAGCCTGCAATATAGATATCGGGCTACCTTCCCTGGAGGACTATACAGACTCTTCCAAGCCCTGCAGCATACGTTCTGCAGCCGTCAGGCACTCTGCCAGTGTTTCCTCCTGGTGCTGCAACTGGTGTACCTGTTGTGCTTGCTCCTGCATCTCCTGGCTGGTGTGCCGCAGCACTGCCAGAAACATCCAGGCTACCCAGCCGGTCACCTCCCAGTGTGCTGGCAGAATGTTCAGCTCCATAGATTCCAGGGCCTTCTTGATATCCTCAGGTGTTGGCCTAATCTTATCCCAGTCTTCTGGGGCTGTCCATGTGGCCAGATATGTGGCCACTGGGTACCATAGAGAGGTGGGAGGCCACATTTCTTTCCACCCAGGGGCCCTCAGTGGCACTGGGTAGTACTCACCTCATCTTATGAACTATACCAATTGTCATTGCCATGGTTTCCAGGCAGGACAGGTCTCAGTGGTGGTGTATCCAGTTGAAAAAACACACGCAGAGCCGACTTATGGGGACCATAAACATGCCAGCAAGCAAGCTACTTTATTGCACACTTGGGACTATACATACATATTCAAACAAAAGTGGCATCTTGCCGCATCTGCCCAGTAGCCGTTGTTTGGGTTTTTATGATTGCATAAGGCGGTACATGTGCAGTAAATGTCAGCCTCAGGAATTCCTCAACCCCAGACATGGACAATTTATACCAAGATCAAGCCTGTATGGGGGGGCCTGGCTTTAACCCTTTACAGTGGACCTGGCTATAATTCTTTACAGTGGACTTGACTTTAACCCTTTGGGGACTGACATATGCAAAAATGTGTTGCAAAATCACATGGCCTTAGATAACCTAACTGCTTCCCAGAGAGGTGTTTGTGCCTTGCATGGCACCAAATGTTGCATATATATATACCCTTGGTAAACAGCATTATATTAGTCAGGCATTAATAGTCTTAGCTGTCAAAACTCAAAACACTGAGCACCTGAACAGGGATACCCTCCAAGAATTGTAGGCTTCTCTACTAACAAATGGCTCATTGCCTTGATTACCCTTTTTATTATTGCTTGTGCTATTAGAGTTTGTTGTTTTCTGTATTGTTGCAGTGGTGTTTGAATGCAATATACCACACTCCTTGCACAGGGAACTTCATGGAAGACATCTGTCACATAGATTGTGAGGCAAGAAACCCTGAAGGACAGGAGTGTGGGAAAAATGGAGTAAGTCAACCTCTCTCACCACACATTCGCCATAATGATGCACACCTGTTATGTAATCATGACTTGCACTTTTCCAGGTTGCAGCCATTTTGTTTATGTGCCTCCTAAGCTTGCATCTTGACTGCCTGCCACTTTTGTTCTCTTGCCTATAGAAGGAAAGGGGACTCTCCAGGAGCAAATGCTCTGAGCTAATTCCTGGATGCCATTTTGTTGCTGCTCTGCTTCTGGAATAAAGGCTATGTTTGAGTTGCAACTCCTTGTTTCTTTTTCCATCTGTCCGGATCCAGTGCCAACCACCCTGTCCTTGGCCATTTGCAATACACCAGTGTACTGCCAGTATAATTCAAGAGAAAAACATTTGATATGTTGGTTATAAACTTAAAATGACTTTTCAAGATTCCTGCACCCTACTTATTCTTTAGTAATGTCAGACTCCCTTTAGAGGCCCACTAGTTTATGTCACCACCTATTTCTCTCTTTATCTCAGATTAGACTAAAGTGCAAGGTAGACACTTCAGGGTTCAAGTGATTCTGGAGCCTCAATTGACTGAAAGATCGAATAAGCCAGCTTTGCTCTGTACCCCAAAACTTGCTAATACCCAGACACTTACTGAGAGCCCACTGTAACCTGTCATGCATAAACATTTTTCACCTTTCAAGTAGTGTTCTTATTTGCCTGCTTTATCATCATTATTGCTAAGAAAATCTCCAAACTTTATGCAAAAGACTAATCCAGTCACCAGTTTTTTGCCTGAAGATGGGTATTCAGCATGAAGAATTGTAACTTTTAAGACTCCATTCAGAA
>PVJL010006107.1:84074-97425 GCA_004026885.1 Lyroderma lyra
AACATCTCTTATGTAAAATTGGCCTTTACAAACCATTTGCAAAAAAATGGATGGACCTAGTGATCATCATTCTAAGTGAAATAAGCCAGACAGAAAAAACAAAGAACTGCATGATTTCACTCATATGCGGAATATAAAACTGAAAGCAAAGAAAAAAAGAAATGAACAAACAAATAACCCATGGACACAATCAATAGTTTAATGTTTATTTGGGGAAAAGTGGGTTAGGGAGGGGAGAAAGGGGAGGGGGTGGGAGAGGAGGGGGGAAGCTAAATATAAGGTGATGGAAAGAGAAGTCACATTAGGTGGTGACAATGCACTGTAGAATTGTATGCCTGAAACCTATGTAATCCTTGCTAACAGATGTCACCCCAATAAGTCTAACAATAAAAATGAATTAAAAAATAATAATAATAATAAAATAAAATAAAATATTTTGGTATAAAAAATGAAATCCATGTAATTATTTTCCCATGAAAGATAGCAAGAGTACCAATAAAAAAAGATGAAAGACTAATAAAGCATATTTATGAATATAGACAACAGAAAGTTGGTGACAAGAGAAAAATAGAGGTGGGACCAGAAAAGTATTCAAATAGGTCAATATTAGAGTAAGAAAAGAAAAATTAAGGAGTTCTCTGATGGTGTAGTGACTTAAGGCTTCGGCGCTGGTGCTGTCAGCCCTGTGGCCTGGGTTCGATTCCCAGCCAGGGAGCTACCCACATACCAAAAAGCAAAAAAAAAAAAAAAAAAAAAAAATTAAAATGGATGTACAGCCCCTATAATGAATAGCACAGAAACATAGACACTGTGTAATTAGTGGGTACATCTGCATTTTCTTTTTGTTAATTAAAGAAAGTTTCCACAATACAATTCCTGTTAAATATTAAGGAAGAGTGTATTTTACTTTTAAGTTTGGTTCACCAATTTTACTTCAGACAATTCAGCAACAAATTAAATGTTTTCATTTTTAAGTTTTGAAAATAATTTCTAAATATAAGGGGATGGAAAGAGGGGTCACATTAGGTGGTGAACTTATTATGCATCAAGTTGACAATGCACTGTGGAATTGTATGCCTGAAACCTATGTAATCCTTGCTAACAGATGTCACCCCAATAAGTCTAACAATAAAAATGAATTAAAAAAAAAAAAGAAAATAATTTCTCTCTAAATTTAGCAGTATTTAGTAATTGAATATATTTTTAAATAACTGCCAATTTTTTTTTACTTTTTTTTTTATTGGGGTGACATCTGTTAGCAAGGATTACATAGGGTTCAGGCATACAATTCTACAGTGCATTGTCAACTTGATGTATAATGAGTTCACCACCTAATGTGACTTCTCTTTCCATCACCTTATATTTAGTAATTGAATATATTTTTAAATAACTGCCAATTTTTATTAATTAATGTTTTGACATTTAACCATCACGTAATGTGTAACAAGATTTCATGGGTCATAATAGATGAAGATGCTTTCAAGAAGTTATGTTTACACAATAGTTCAGAGCCTTTACACATAAAATGTCATTAGTACTTTAAAGTGCTATTATGTATCTTCAAATAATTATTATTTGACAAATGTAAAAATACAATTTTATTTGGTTAAGGTTCTTAGAGTTTCATGTTCCAGCACAGTGTCATTTCACCCAAATACATGCTATCATGAAATGCATTGAGCAATACAAATAACATATCCTATGTTCAGAAACGAAGTACTCAATTGAAATTTGCCATACACTGGCATTATGTTTCACTATAAGTTACTTACAAATGCATGGTTTTAAACAAAGAATTACAAAATATTTCAGAATACAGTGCACTTAAATGACATACAGCCCACAAAATTTTACAGAGAGATGATATAAACAGTCTTTTGATGCAAGCTCAAAATTCACAACCATGCAGTTGTTTTAGGCTAGTTTCAAAATCACTTTTAAAAATACCCATTAATAAAACTTGGTATGCATTCTTTGCCATTTCTGTCTTAATTCATGATCATTGTTCATGAAGCAAACTGTGACTTTGAATGTTTGTTCAA
The DNA here is from genome assembly GCA_004026885.1 of Lyroderma lyra. NCBI lineage: Eukaryota > Metazoa > Chordata > Mammalia > Chiroptera > Megadermatidae > Lyroderma > Lyroderma lyra. The sequence goes on from PVJL010006107.1 coordinate 86,117, forward strand.
ATTCTTCAATGAAGGTTGTGTAGCCACAGCATTTATTAAGTTTCATGCTATTGTTTGTTATAACCCAGGGATTTGAATATTATAAATTTCAGGATATACAACAGGAAAATAAAACCAGAATAGTTTCATTTTATTTTAGCACTAGAAGTTGATTAACATCAACTCTTAACATTTCTATTCATGAAAGTTATTAATCCAACCATTTTACTACACTGAAAATACTCCAGACACTACTGAAGCACCTGTGTTACTTTGAAATTTAGGCAATTGTATGCCTTTAAAGAAGCAAGGTTAATAACACCAAATTTGTAATAAATAGCATCAGCTGCAATTGCTTCATTAAAAACAAACAAAAAAACAAAACAAAAAAGCAAACAAGACTAGCCAACACATATTTATCTACAAAAACACACATTCAGTATTTTAATGATGGGCTTATCTGAGTGTATCCCAGTTTAAAATGCATTTAGGCTCTGCTTTATAGAAGCAAGCTTTGGCTTATCAAATAAGAAAAGCTAGAGCCACCTGAAAATTTTAAGCTATATAGATATAAATTGCTTTTGCAATCAAGCAGTCAATAAGTGGCAATCTGTAGATTTTAGTTTTAGCCCAGCATACAACACTGATGAAGCTTACATCTGGAAAAATATTCACTTAAGGTTTAAATGTATTTTGTAATTGAAGTTTCATTAATTCTTCAATGTCACATTCCACTAATATATCAATCTGTACCATTGGTGATTAAACTTATTTATTTAATATATTTATGAGATTTTTAATTTTTAGTATCTTTCCCAAATTGGGTAAAGTTTTCACCAACAAATGCTACTAAGACTAAAAATGCTTTTCAAGCTTTTCATGTAACATGAAAGACAAGCTCTGACCTGGTTGAGAAAAATATCAAAACAATGTGTCACCTCATGAATGGCATGCAAATGCTACTTTCTTAGTTATTTTGTTTGTTTGTTTGTTTGTTTGTTTTGCTTTCTGGTATGTGGGTAGCTCCCTGACTGGGAATTGAACCCAGGCCGCAGCACTGACAGTGCCAACGCTGAAGCCTTGAGCCACTACACCATCAGGGAACTCCCATCTTAGTTATTTTTTATTTACTCTATTCCCTAATTTAAATATCTTTAGGATGCAGCCTTTCCTGGGTCTCTTGGCTGCTTACAGACCATTACAGGAGAATGTGAGTAACAGCAATCAGTGAGTACTGAGGTAGTAACAGAGCAAAACATGAGGGCCTGATCAAGTCTGTGTAATTAGGAGTGGGTGCTCTTATGCTAGAAAATAAAACAGAGAAATATGCAAAGAGATGAGGCAAAAGTTTGCTCCTCATTTCAGGCTAAGTGGCACACAAAAGCACTGTGGCCTCAGTGGTACACTGCTAGTTAAAGTGTATTTTATAATTATAAGTGCATGTCTCTTTCGTAAAAGATAATGCCAGACAATGTCGTACTCTGTATTGAAATTGTGATAGAGTAATAAGTGTATATTGAATGATTCCTGAGAAGTTAGAGTTTTTACACCAAAAAAGTTAAAAAGTAAAATACTTATTTTTTAATTAAAAATATTAATTGCTTTTTTTATTTTTTTAATTCATTTTTATTGTTAGACTTATTGGGGTGACATCTGTTAGCAAGGATTACATAGGTTTCAGGCATACAATTCTACAGTGCATTGTCAGCTTGATGTATAATAAGTTCACCACCTAATGTGACTTCTCTCTCCATCACCTTATATTTAGTTTCCCCCCTCCTCTCCCACCCCCTCCCCTTTCTCCCTTCCCTAACCCACTCGTCCCCAAATAAACATTAAACTAAAAATATTAATTGCTTTTGTACTCATGTGACATGTGCCCTGACCTAACTAGTACACAATGGTGGCTTCAAATAGTCAAAAAAATGAGCTGTGTGTTATTTTTGGGTAAAGTTGATGTGGTTTTGAAAACATAGATAAAAGAAAAGAGACAATAAGAATTGGGTGGATTTCAAGAGACATTAAATAAGAGTGTAAAAGAATGGCTTGGTAGGGTGGAGTTTTTAAAAAAAAAGTGTTTTGTTGCCGGATGCTTATAATAAAAATGCACAAAAATTGAGGCTTTTAGGAAAAAAGAAATGTGGAAAAAGAGAAAAACTGAATGATAGTGATGGCATAGTTGAAATAGAAAGAAGGTAGTTGAAGATAGTTTACAGGAAATGTCAAATAAAATGGGTGTGTTAGATGTAGGAATGTCCAAACAAAAAAATGATAGGATAGCAGGAGAAGTGAGAAAAGTGAGAGACTGCCCAGCAAAACTGCCATCAACACTATTAAACACAACTCTGATCAACTGATAATTAGTCATTTCTCAAAAAAATTATTAGCACGTTTATTTATCCATGTCAGTGAGGCAGTCTGGGGTAACCAAAAGCAATCAACCACCCACTCACATTTCAGAGAATACTAGTGGTCAGTCTACTTGCACTGGAAAAGGTTGATTTAATTCCACATAAAAGAAAACTGAGAAAACTATGCAAGTAAATTCTTTAAAAAATAAGGGGGTGAAAAATTGAATTTTTTGTGACGGCTCTGTCAGTCCGCTGACCTAAAAAATAGCATAAATAGAGATGACTGAGACATTCAGGCAAAGAGTAAAATTAAAACACAACTGTCCCACAGGCTCCCATGTGTTAGTCATTGTTCTAATTTACTGGAAGGGGCTATGTTATGATTTCTTCCCTGCCAATTTTAGAAAGAAATTATGGTCTCACATGCTTTGTGGGGGGTTTTCTTTAAGTCTAGTTTTCTTCATTTTTTCTTGAAGAGTTGGATGGATTTCTGTAATAACAGAGTTTGCCAGCCTATTGACAATATTATCTATTTATGACCTAGCAATCCCTCTTCTGAGTATCTACCCAAAAACGTTGAAAACCTTAGTCAGCAAAGAACAGTGCTGAGATGAACTTTGGGGTCAATGTTCATCACAGGACTGTTCATGGTGGCCAATTCATAGAAACAGCCAAAGTGCCCTTTGATATATGACTGGATAAAGAAGCTGTGGTACATATACACAATGAAATAGTACTCAGCTATAAGAAAAAATGAAATACAGCCATTTATGATAATATGGATGGACCTGAGATCATGTTAAGTGAAATAAGTCAGACAGAAATAATGAAAAACCATATGACTTCACTTACATGTGGAATGTAAAACTGAAAGTAACCAAGAAACAAAACTCATGGACACTGTCAATAGTTTAGTGGTTACCCTAGGGTAAGAGGGAAGTGAGGAGAGAGGAGGGAGGGGGCATCAAATATATGGTGATGGAAGGAGAACTGACTCTGGGTGGTGAGCACTCAATGCCACATATGGACAATGTATTGTAAAGTTGCACACCTGGAACCTATGTAATTTTTGCTGACCAATGTAATCCCAATAAATTTAACAATAAAAAATAAAATTAAAAAAAAGAAAAGAAAACATTTGACTCATTAGTTTTAAACTTGAAATGACTTTTCAAGATTTTAGCACACTGCATCTTCTGTTTTTTTTTTAATTCATTTTTATTGTTAGACTTATTGGGGTGACATCTTTAGCAAGGATTACATAGGTTTCAGGCATACAATTCTACAGTGCATTGTCAACTTGATGTATAATAAGTTCACCATCTAATGTGACTTCTCTTTCCATCACCTTATATTTAGCTCCCTCCTCCTCTCCCACCCCCTCCCCTTTCTCCCCTCCCTGACCCACTCGTCCCCAAATAAACATTAAACAATTGATTGTGTCCTTGGGTTATTTGTTTGTTCATTTCTTTTTTCTTTGCTTTCAGTTTTATATTCTGCATATGAGTGAAGTCATACAGTTCTTTGTTTTTTCTGTCTGGCTTATTTCACTAAGCATGATGATCTCCAGGTCCATCCATTTTGTCGCAAATGGCAATATTTCATCTTTTCTTACAGCTGAGTAATATTCAATTGTGTATATGTACCACAGCTTTTTTATCCAGTCATCTGTCACAGGGCACTTTGGTTATTTTCATGTTTTGGCCACTGTGAACAGCGCTGCAATGAACATTGGGGTACATAAGTCTTTGCGGACAAATGTTTTCAAGTTCTTTGGGTAGATCCCCAGGTGCCACTTGGAGGCCCACAAATTTGTAGCACCATTTTTTCCCACCTTCACCACAGACTAGAAAAAATAGATATACTTCAGGGCCTCTAGTGACTCTGAAGCCTCAATAAACCCCAAGGCTGAGTAAAACATCTTTGTCCTGTGCCCAAAACCTGCCAAAAGTTTGTGGGAATTGTACTGTGACCTGCCCTATATTAAACTTTTCACCATCCATGTAGAACCCTCATTTACACTCTCCATCATCCTTATTACTGTGAAAATCTTCAAAACTTTTTCCAGAGGCTTATTTAGGTATCAGTTTTTTACCTGAACATATGTACTCAGTGGAAAGAATTTGAAACAATAAGGCTGTGTTTTGTCAGCTACCAAGGAGTTTGACACATTAGCTTTAAATCTTTTCATCCATTTATTTTGTGAATCTGACCTTTGCATTTTTTTCACCTGAGTTAAATAAGATATGTCAGTCTAGAAAAGATGAAATTGATATAATTTTTATCCCATGAAAGAGAACAACCAAGGGAGTTCCCTGATGGTGTAGTGGCTTAAGGCTTCGGCATTGGCGCTGTCAGCGCTGCAGCCTGGGTTTGACTCCCAGTCAGGGAGCTACCCACATACCAAAAAGAAAACAGAAAAAAAAAAAACAAAAGAAGGGACAAAAATCCAAAACAATAGTCATTCTAACAAGTGTGATGTGGTATTGCATTGACGTTTTGATTTTCATTTCCTTAATAACTAATAAAGTTGAATAACAAGTGCTGGGGAGGCTATGGAAACAAAGGAACACTTGCACACTGCAGGTGAAAGTGCAAATTGGTACAACTGCTATGGAAGACAGTATACAGTTTCCTCAGAAAATTTGGAATGGAGTTATCATATGACTGAACAATTTCCCTTCTGAGTTCTACCCAAAAAATTTGAAAACTTTAGTCGCCAAAGACTTATGTTCCCCAATGTTGATTGCAGCACTGTTCACCATGACCAAATCATTGAAAAAAACAAAGGGCTCTTTGATGGATGACTAGATAAAGCAGCTGTGGTACATATACACAGTGTAATATTACTCAGCTATTAGAAAAGATGAAATATTGCCATTTGCAACAAAATGGATGAATCTTCAGATTATCATGCTAAGCTAAATAAGCCAGATAGAAGAAAACAAGAACCATATCCCTTCACTCATATGTGGAATTTAAAACTGAAATCAACAAAAAAACAAAAACTTATGGACACAGTCAGTAGTTTAGTGGTTACCTGCAGGTAAAGGAGAAGGGGTTAGGAAAGAAAGGAGGGGGAGTCAAATATATGGTGATGGAAAGAAAACTGACTCTGGGAAGTGAACACATAATGCAACACATAAACGATGCACTGTAGAATTATACACTTGGAACTTTTGTAATTTTTGCTAACCAATGTAACCCAAATATGTTTAACAATAAAAAAGATCCAAAACATAAGAGAATAAATTAATAAATGTAGACCACAGAACAGTAGTGATGAGTGAAAAATGCAGGTGAAAGCATAGAAACAAATGTTGAATTTAATAAACATTAGAGTGAAAGAAGGAAATTAAAACAGATGTGAAACCAACAATTAATTATGCAGATATACAGACACTATGTCATCAGGGGAAACACAAGCAATTTCTACTTGTTAATTAATGAATAGTTGTACAGTATAATTCATCTCAAATGTTAAGATAGAATGTACTGTATTTCTAAATCTGGTTTAGGAATTTTACTTCACACAAAATGAACAAACAAATAACCCATGGACACAATCAATAGTTGAATGTTTATTTGGGGATGAGTGGGTTAGGGAGGGGAGAAAGGGGAGGGAGTGGGAAAGGAGAGGGGGAAGCTAAATATAAGGTGATGGAAAGAGAAGTCACATTAGGTGGTGAACTTATTATACATCAAGTTGACAATGCACTGTAGAATTGTATGCCTGAAACCTATGTAATCCTTGCTAACAGATGTCACCCCAATAAGTCTAACAATAAAAATGAATTTTAAAAAAAAGAAAAGAAAAGTGAAATAAAAACTCAAGAGCAAAAGTCACACATTCATAAAAAGGACTAAGTATGTCATTAGTAGTTCTCTGTGTTTCTGCCCCACTTTTACACTTCTGTCCCCCACCCCTCCCTCCCTCCTTCCCCCTCTCTCTCTTTCTCTCTCTCTCTCTCTCTCTCACACACACACAGAGGCAACCTGGCTGGTTTTTTTTTGGTCTCTTTGCCATTGCAAAGCTCTGAGTGTGCCAAAGCATGCTGAAAGTCATTACATTACTTGAGAGAATGAATCCAATACAATGAGTATAGGATCACTGTATAAGGACAAGGTCCTTTTGAGCTCTGGACCTTCACCTTTTTACCCTCGGGGTTGGCAACTTGTATATTCTGTGGCTTCAAATTCCCTTTGATGCCCTAGAGGATGCAGGCATATGTGATGCCTTCAGTAAAAAAAAAAAAAATGTGACAAATACAAATTTTTACAATTTGAAAGTTTGAACATCATTTCTCTACAATTTTAGTGAACAGTATTTAGTAATCTGAAAGTATTTTAAAACATGATGAATTTTTATTAATTATTGTGTTGATGTATACCCATAAAATAGTTTGTAACAAGATATCACAAAGGTAATAATAGATAAAGATGCTGTCAAGCAGATATGTTTGCCCTACAGTTTAGATACTTACATATAAAACTGTCATTAGTGGTCTAAGCTGTCAGTATTTATTTTTATATAAACATTATTTGACAAATGTAATAAAAAATCTGATTGGTTAATGGTCATAGAGTTCATATTTCAGAACAGTGCCATTTTACATAAGTGCATGATCTTGTAAACTGAAAATGGCAGTACGAATGACATATCTTGTGTTTAGACACAAAGATCCAAATCTGAATGTGCCCTAAATTCACCTTATGTTATGCTGCCAGTTACATTCAAGTGCATTGTTTTAAATTAATAATAATTAAGAGATTTCAGGATTCAGTGCACTTAAATTACACACCGCCTCTGAAATTTCTTAGAGACGTTATGAAAAGTCTTTTAATGCAAGTTCAAAATTTTACATTTATACATTTGTTTTTAGTCTGCTTTTAATATCACTGAAAAAATATCTATCAATAAAACTTGATATGCATTCATTTTCTTTGTTCTCTTTTAAATCACAATCAATATTCATAAGGCAAAGTGAGCTTAACATCTTTATTCAAGTACTTAACACAAAAGTTCTCAGTCAAAGCAAACATTTATGTTTTTCTACTGTTTGTTATCACCTGGGGCCTTGAGTATCATAAATTTCAGAATATATTACAGGAAAATGGTTCCAGAATAGTATTGTTTTTTCTTAGAACCAGCAGCCAATTTACTTCAGCTCTTAGAATGTTATCTATGATAGTTTCCATTTTAACCAGCTTACTCCACTTGAGAAAATATTCAAAATACTGTGAACAATATTGAAGCAACTGGGTCAATGTAAAATTTAGATAATGGTATAAATTTTCAGCAACAATATTAATGACATCAAATTTGAAGTAAGTAGCTGCAACTGCAACTGCTGAAAAGCTTAAAACCTTTTTCTTTTCTCTTAGTAGCCCATGAGGTTGTATTAGTGCACTTCTTGGCAAAGATTACAAAATATTTTGGAGAAATACTAACAATCATAAATCTCATAAATATACTAAATATATAATTTTAGTAACCAATGGTATAAGTTGATGCATTTAGTCACTAATACATTAATCATTGATTAGTGAGGTATAACATTGAAGAATTAAGAAATCTTTAATTACAAAATACATTTAACCTTATAGTAAATATTTTTTCAGATGCAAGCCTCTTTGATGCTGTATAATGAATTGAAACTAGAACCCACAGATTTCCAGTTATTGACTCTTTGAGTATAAAAGCAATTATATCTATATAAACTTAAAAATTCCAAAGTGATCCCAGCTTGTCATGTTTAATATGCCAAAGCTTGTCTTTATAAATAGAGCCTAAATGCACTTGGTCCTTAAACCTCTCACAACACATCCTTCATATACAGAGAAACACCTATGTTTAAAACCCTGAATGTTTGTTACTGTAAAAGAAAAAGTGTGCTGCTAGTTTTTGTCTGTCTAGTTTTTTGTTTGTTTATTTTTATTTGTTTGTTTGGTTTTGGTTTTGTGGTGAGGTGGTTGCAGTTGTGGCTATTTATTCCAAATATGATATCATTAACCTTGCTGCTGAAAAGGTATACAATTACCAAAAATTCATAATGACCCAGCTGCTTCTGAACTGTTTGTAGTATTTTGAATATCTTCTCAAGTACAGTAAGCTGGTTAAAATGGAAACTATCAGATAAACTGGATGCTGGTACTAAGAGATAAATGACACTATGCTGAACTTATTTTCATGTCATATATTCTGAAATTCATGATACTCAAGCTCCCATGTGATAATAAAGAATAGCCAAAAAAAAAAAAAAGATTGAATTGACTGGGCAACCCTTGCATAAAAATTTGAAAAAAGATTCTGATTCACACTTTGCCTCATGAACACTGATCATGATTTAAGAGAGAACAATGAAAAAAAATGCTTATCAGATTTTATTGATAGGTGTGTTTTTTTGAGTGATGTTGAAACAAGAATAAAAACAAATGTATAAGTGTGATATTTTAAGCTTTCATTAAAATACTGTTTTCATTATTTCTCTAAATGATTTCACAGGCTGTATGTAATTTAAGTGCACTATATACTAAAATCTCTTAATTATTATTTATTTAAAGCAATGTACTTTTATGTAACTTGTAGCATGGCATAGTTTGAGTTAATGGCACTCACAGATTGAGTACTTTATGTTTGAACACAAGTCATTTGTACTACCCATTGCAGTTTGCAAGATCATTTAGTGGAATGTGAAACTCAATGAACATAAACAAAATTAATTTGTTTTTACATTTGTCAAGCAGTATCTATATAAAAATAAATACTGACACCTTATGACACTAATGACAGTTTTATATATATGTTCTGAACTGTAGTGCCATACTGCTTGACAGCATCTTCATTTATTATTATTTTCATGATGTCTTGTTACAAATTATTTGATGGATAAATGTGAACACATTTTTAATTAATAAAAATGGGTTGCTTTTTAAAAAATCTTCAGATTACTAAATACTCTACAAAATCTGCAGAGAAATGATGTTCACTCTTCAAAATTGGAAAAATTTTAGTGTTTCTTTATTGTCTGAAGTAAAATTTCTAAACAAAATTTAGAAGTACAATACATTCCCTCTTAACATTTAAGTTGAGTTATGATACGGAAACGATCATTAACAGATAGAAATTACTGGTGTTCCCCCAACAACACAGTGTCTGTATGTTTATATAATTAATCATGGGCTTTATGTCAGCTTTAATTTACTTCTCTCATCCTAAACTTTTTCAACTTCAATATTTGTTTCTCTGCTTTCACCTGATTTTTTTTTGCTGGTCACCAACACCCTGAGGTCTATATCAATTAATTTGCTTTTTGTTGTTTTAGTTGTGTTTTTCTTTTGGGGGGTGGAGTAGGGGGATCTGTATTCCTGTTTCTTTTGTTATCTTTTATGAGATTAAAATTACAGGAATTTCATCGTTATTAGACTGACATATCTTATTTAACTCAGGTGGAGAGTAATTGCAATGATCCAATTCACAATGTAAACATAAGAAAGTATTTTAAACTAGTGTGTCAAACCCCTAGGTAGCTAGCTAAATGAAGCCCTAAAATTTCAAAATGTTTTTGCTGAGTACCCATCTTCATGCCAGAAATAGGAGCTGAATAAGCCTCTGGGAAAAGCTTTGGAGATTTTTGTAGCAATAAAAATGATAAAGATTGAAAATGAGAGTTCTACATGGTGAGATTTCAGGAAGCCTCTGTATCGGCAGGTTTCTCACATAAATTAAAGCTGGTTTATGAGGCCTTGAGATCAATTGAGATTCCAGAGTCACTGGAAGCCCTGAAGTGTCTATCTTCTTCTTTAATCTAGTCTGAAATGAAGGTGGAAATAAAGTGGTGCTACAAAGTTGTGGGCCTCCAAGTGGAGTCTGACATTACTGAAGAAGATGCTGTGTGCAGGAGTCTTGAAAAGTCATTTTAAGTTTAAAACAAACAAATCAAATATTTGCTTTTGAATAAATAACATTATTAGTAAGCTGCTAATCTCTGTTTTCACAGAAATCCACTCAGCTATTGCATAAGAAATGAAGAAAATGAGACTCAAAGAAGGCCCATTCAAAACCTACAAGGTTCAATTTCTTTTTAATTGGCAGATAAGAGAGTCAATAACATGGCCCCTTCTCTTAACACCAGGGAGCCCATGGTCAGCTGTATTTCAATTTTACTTCTAGCCTGAATGCCTCAGTCACCTTTATTTATGCTATTTTTTTAGGTCTGTAGACCAAAGCAGTCACAAAAAATTTTTTTCCCACACCTTCACTTCTTGGAGAGTTTACTTACCTATTGTCCTCAGTTTCCTCTTACATGGAATTAAATCAGCCTTTTCCACGGCAAGTAGACTACTACCAGTGTTATTTGAAATGAGTGGGCAGTTGAATGCTTTCAGTTACTCCTGACAGCCTCACTAGCACAGACATGTAGCCATGACAATGTTTCCTTGAGGAAGGACTATATCAATTAATCGCAGTTGTGTATAATGTGGATAGAAGTTTTGCTTAGCAGCCTCTCAGTTTCCTCACCTTTCCTGCTGTTCTAGCATTCTTTTGTTTAGACACTTTTATCTCTAAAAAACCAATTTCATTTGACATTTGCTCTAAACTATTTTCAACTACCTTCTTTCTATTTCAACTACATACACACACTGTCATTCAATTTTTCTCTTTCTACAGGTCTCCTTTATTCACTCACTTTTTATTTATTTTTATCCCACCTTTCCCAGCATTCTTTAGTCATTCTGAAAAGTCTTTTATTTTTCCCTGAGGTCCTCATTTCGCATGTTTTCTTTTCTTTTTTTTTTTAATTCATTTTTATTGTTAGACTTATTGGGGTGACATCTGTTAGCAAGGATTACATAGGTTTCAGGCATACAATTCTACAGTGCATTGTCAACTTGATGTATAATAAGTTCACCACCTAATGTGACTTCTCTTTCCATCACCTTATATTTAGCTTCCCCCCCTCCTCTCCCACCCCCTCC
>PVJL010006108.1:0-67037 GCA_004026885.1 Lyroderma lyra
GGTGGGAGAGGAGGTGGGAAGCGAAATATAAGGGGATGGAAAGAGGGGTCACATTAGGTGGTGAACTTATTATGCATCAAGTTGACAATGCACTGTGGAATTGTATGCCTGAAACCTATGTAATCCTTGCTAACAGATGTCACCCCAATAAGTCTAACAATAAAAATGAATTAAAAAAAAAAAAAAACCTAAAAAATGAATAAAATTTTAGAAATTCACAACCTGCCTAGACTGCATCATAAAAAATGAAAAATCTGAATAAACCAATTACAAGTAATAACATATAATTAGTAATTTAAAATGCACCACAATATAGTCCAGTACCAGAAGGCTTCAACTATAAATTGTATGAAACATGAGTTAATACTTATAATTTTTAAATTATTCAAAAAATTAAAGAGGAAGGAAAGCTTTCAAATTTGATTTGATGAGGACATCATTACCCTGATACCAAAAACTGACAAAAACACCATACACACACACACACACACACACACACACACACACACACACATTAGAGGCCTGTTTTCCTCATTAATATAGATGCAAATTTTTTAATAAAATATCAACAAATGTAATTCAATAATAAGTTAAAAGCATCATACAATGTGACCAAGTGGAATTTATTGCAGGCATGGAATAATATTTAAGCATCCACAACTTCATCAACATGATAAGCCATATAAACAAAATGAAAAACAATAAATGATTATGCAATAGTTTCAGAAAAAGCATTTATCACAATTCAACATTTAATTATGATCACTCTCAATGAAAGGACATAGAAGAAATGTAATCAACATTTTAAAGGCTATATATATAACAACTCCACAGCTAACATCATACTCAACAGTGCAAAACTAAAAGCTTGTCTTTTATAAGAAACAAAACAAAGATGCCACTATCACCACTTTTATTTATCATAGTATTTGAACTTTTATCTAAGTTAGTCAGCAAGAAAAAAGTCATTCGATTGGAAAAGAAACCTTAAAGCTCTCATTATTTCTAGATGACATGATAATATATATATAAACCCCCTGAAAACTTTACTATTAGAACTAGTAATGAATTTAATAAAATCACAGGATAATAAATTATTAAATATAAATCAGTAGCACTTCTCTATGCTAATAATGAACTATCAAAAATATTAAGAAACAATGTAATTTACAATTGCATTAGAAAGCACAAAATACCTAAGAATATATTTATTTAAGGTGAAAGACCTCTATTCTGAAAACTTTAAGACATTGATGAAATAAATTGAAACTGACAAGTATAAATGGAAAGCTATATCATGCTCATAGATCAGAATAATTAATATTGTTAAAATGTCCATACTACCAAAAAGAATATATATATTTAATGCAACCTCTGTCAAAATACAAATGGAATTTTTCACACAATTAGAAAAAATAATCATAAAATTTGTGCAGAGCCATTAAAGACCCTAAAGAGTCAAATCAATCTTGAGAAATTATAACAATCTAAAAGTACTTAATGTTTGATTTAAAATTATACTACAAAGATATAGTAATCACAATAGTACAGAAGTGGCACAAAAATAGACATATAGATTATTGGAATAGAATAGAGAATCTACAAATAAATCCATGTATATGGTAAGTTAATTTTTTAAAACAGAAGCAAAAAATATACAACAAGGTTAAACAGTCTCTTTAGTTTATGGTGTTGGGAACACTAGACAACTACATGCAAAAGAATAAAAATGGACCATTATCTTATACTACTTAAGAATAAATTTAATGAGACATACAAATGGCCAACAGATGTATAAATAATGTTCAAGTTTACTAGCTATTATAAAATGCAAATCAAATTCACAATGAGATATTACCTCACACCTGTTGGAATAGCTATCATTAACAAGACAAATAATAATAAGTGTTGGCTAGTCTATAAAGAAAAAGGAACCCTCATAAATTTCTGATGAAAATGTAAATTGGTACAGTGACTATAGAAAACAGTATAAAGGTTTCTTAAAAATTAAGACTAGAACTCTTATATGACCCAGGAATCCCTCTTCTGAGTATCTATCTATCCAAATAATCTGAAAACTTTCATCCCCAAAGATATATGTACCCCAGGTTTATTGCAGCATTATTCACAGTGACCAGAACATGGAAAAACCAAAGTGTCCTTCCATAAATGGTTGGATAAAGAAGACGTGGTACATACACAATAAAATATTACTCAGCCATAAAAAAAGATGAAATACTGCCATTTGCAACAATATGAATATATCTTGAGGTTATCATACTAAGCAAAATAAGTCAGAGAGGAAAAGTAAAGAACTATATGACTTTACTGACATGGGAGTAAAGCAACAGATGTACAAAACTACAGCAACAACAAAAAAATCAGAAACTTATGGGCACAGACAGTAGTTATTGGCTACCAGAGGGTAAGGAGAAAGAGAGGTGGTAAAAAAGTAAGGGGGTGGGTCAAACATATGGTAATCGAAGGAGAACTCACTCTGTATGGTGAACACACAATGCAAAATATAGATGATGGTGTATTATAGAAATATATACCTTAAAAGTATATAATTATATTAATCTATGTCACCTCAATAAATTTAATAAATAAGTAAAATATATTTCAATTGGATTAAAGACCTTAATGTAGTGACTGAAACCATAAAGTTTCTAGATAAAACATAGGAAGAAACATTTTTGGGGGGATTAGTTCCCTGGCTGGGAATTGAACCCAGGCCGTGACGTTGAGAGGGCTGAAGCCTAGCCACTACACCACCAGGGAACTCCCAGGCAGAAGCATTTTGACATTAGTCTTAGCAATATTTTTTTGGAGCAGTCTTCCCAGGGAATGGCAACAAAAGTAGAATGACCATTATCCAAGAGAATAAAAATAACAAGTGTTGTTAAGAATGTGGACCAATACTTACTTAAGAACATTAGTACTCTGTTGGTAAGAATGTAAAATAGTTCAGCTACTATGACTAACACTATGAGGATTTCTAAAAATATAAAAAACAGAAATATCATAATATCCAGCAATTTCACTCCTGGATATTTATCAAGAGATGATAAAAAACTTAATTCAAAGACATATACACAACACTATTCATTGCAGCATTATGTCAATAGTCGAGACATAGAAGAAACCTCAGTGTTCATTAATAGATAAATGGAAAAACAATATGTGGTTTATATTCATAAATATATAATGGAATATTAGTCTTAATAAGTAAAAATTTGACATTTGTGAGAACATGAATGGACCTAGGGGGTATGCTAAGTAAAGTAAGTCACACAGAGAAAGACAAATACCATAATATTTTACTTATATGAGGAATCTAATAAACAAATGAACAGGTAAAACAAACAGACAAAATACTCATAGATGTAGGAAACAAAGTGGTGGATAACAAATAAGGAATAAGGTGCAAGTGAAAGAGCATAAGCTAATTTATAGATAAAGAACATCCAAATAGAAAATATTCTATTGGAATATAATGTACAGCATAAAAATACAGTCAATAGTATTATAATAACTTTTATATGTGGACAAATGGCACCAAGACTTATCATGGGGTCCATTTTGTAATGTATATAAATATCCAATCACTATGATGTATACCTGTTAAAACCATTAAAGTGCATTACCTTCAACTCACTTTTGTAAGAACACATGAATATATTACAGAAGATGAATATTGATATTCACATTTTAATAAAAGCAAAATAAATTTTGGGTTGAAAATTGATTGACATAATTAAGTAAATGCCATGATTCATTTCCTCTACTTGCATTCTCTTGAAAATTAGTTTTCAACTATAACAGTAATTTAAAACCAAGTCTCAAAACATACTTGAATTTGAAAGATAATTTTAATTGTTTAATTGCAAAGTTATCAACTAATAGTTTAAAAATTAATAAAGCATATTCAAGTACACCTGGTTCATTTAAATATGTTAATAACATTTTAATGAGAACAATACTATTTTGTAGCCATAAACAAGTGAAAAGAAAACATCATTTTAAGGTATTTAATTTATTAAAAAAAATGAGAACAACGTACAAAACTCATGGGATACAGCAAAACAGTGATAAGAGAGAAATATATAGGTATGGACTTCTTTAATGAATAGAATAAAAAATTTAAATATATAACATAACTGTACATCTTAAAATATTTGAAAATAAAGAACAAATTAAACACAAAGTTAGGAAGAAAGTACTATTAGAATGGGAAACCATGAAATAAAAAATGAGTAGAAAAAATCAACAACACCTAAAGTTTATTTAAAGATCAATAAAATTAACAATTCATAACTAGACTGACTAAATAAAAAAACAGAGAAAACAAATTAATAAACTCAGGCATGAAATAAGAAATATTTTTTATGAATTTTACATAAATAAAAGGGATTGTTAGAGAATATCATAAGCATCAGTATGACACAAAATTGGATACCTATTTAAACAAATTCTGAGAAATATACAAACTACCAAAGCTGACCCAGGAAAAACTGAATAGGTCCATAGCACTAAGGGAGATTGAATTTCTTTTTTTTTTTTTTTTGGGGAGATTGAATTTCCAATAGAGACTTTCCCCCCTCCAAAAAAATACTCAGTATTAATTTATTTCATTAATAAATTTTGTCAATATTTAAAAAAGAATGAACTGCAATTTTTCTAACATTTCAAAACAATATATGAAAAGAGAATCTTTCCTAACTCTTTCTATGAAGCCAGTATAGCCATTATACAAAAGTTAGACAGATTAATAACCATTATGAATAGAGATTCAGAAATTCTCAACAAAATACAAGGAAACAATGTGACAGCATATCACAACAATTATACACTACAGCCAAGAAAAATTTATTTCAGAAATATAAGAATGATTTAACCTAAAAAAGATTTAATAAAGTGCAACACATCAATAGTTTTTGTAAAAAAAATCAATAAATGCAGAAAATACATTGAACAAGTCAAGCATCCTTCCAAATGGAAATGTTCAATTAAATATTAATACATATAAAAGTCATATAGGGAAAACCCACAGTTAAATGTATTCTCAATGATGAAAAACTGAAAGGCAGAAAAAACATTTCAAAATACCAAAAACCTTTTTATGATGAAAACACTCAATAAACTATTATGCCACACAGTTAAAATTTCTAGTCAAGAAGAAAAACCCTGTGCTTGCCTTTTTCTCACTACCCATAAATTTACATCTAAACTACAGAAAAACTATCATTGAGAATCACCAAAAATCTAGCTGAACAGAAGTCCCATAACTAAAAATAAACTGAAGAAACAACATGGAGATTGGTAGAATGGGCTAAGATAAAAAACCAAGTTGTTCCAACATCCCCATGCGGTAGTTGAAAATTGGGAGGATATCTCAGCTGCAGAGGTCACCACTGTTAAGTTAGGGGTCTCAGCCCCATACAGGCTCCCCAGCCAAAAGTTTCAGTGCAAGAAACAAATGTTCCCACAACTTCTGTCTGTGAAAATCAACAAAGATTGTAGCTGAGTGAGAGAAAGAGCTACTAAAGTCCCAGGTATTTTTCTTAAATATTCCATGCACAGACCTACTGGAAAATACATGCACTCAGTCTGAGCTTCAGCCTTGAGATGTCAACTCAAAAGGTACCAGGGACATATGATGAAGAACTAGATTGTCTGGTTTCAGGGACAGAGTTAGAGGAGAAATATTCACACAGGCAAGAGTGTTGGCAGAAGCCATTGTTTTTTGTTGAGCTCTCCCCGCTACTAGTTTGTATGTGCAGGTGGGTGCAATATTTGAATCTTCATTAATCTAGCTAATACCATTTGCACCTCCCTGGTGATTCCATGTGGCCCTGTCCTACCCAATTATGGGATCACCCAAGCCACTTTGAGTGGCTTTTTTATACAAACAGCCAGCCTTGGTTCATGTTCTGGACTTTCTAAAATTTCTAAATATTTCACAAACCCCCAAACAAGCAGTATCTGGCTTTGGTGTGTCCTGTACTTTTTGATGAGTAGCCCTAAACCTGGCATTGGCAGGAGCCAACTTCAATATAGGGCTTGTCCTCCCCCAGGCATCTTCAAGCCCAGAAAGGAAGTTGGCTATCTGCAGATTGCTCTATGGCTCATTCCAGGTGGCCCTTGGCAATGTACTACAAACTGTAGCTGTATTTGGTCTGCAGAAAGGCCTCACTGATGAGGCCCAATTGGCAGCTTTAATCCAGCCAGTGAACCAACTGGCTGCCTCCATTGATGACACACTCAAAATGAAGACTAAGCAGGCACCAGAGCTTTGCTAAGCAAATTCAGCTCTATAGGGTTAGCCCCTTCACAACAGCTTCCCCAATGTTGTTAGAGCCAGTCTTCACAATGAATAATTGAGGATCCTTCACAATTGAGGATTGATGCTTTTACATTTATGTGCCAATGGCAACCAAGACTCAACTACATCAGTAGGGCACACACAAAGCACATAAGAAACACACATGGAGAGCCTGGCTCAGAAGACCCAGGATAGTCTACCACTGGGCCCCACATGAAACCCACTACATAAGGTCACTGACTGCAAGATATAGTAGCTCTATATAATATTAATACATAGAAACTAACCAAAATTAAAGGACCAAGAAACACATCTCAAATAATAAAACAGAACAAAACTTCAGAAAAAAAAAAAAACAATAATTGGAGACAAGTGATATACCAGATGAAGAGTTTAAAATAATGGTTGTAAAAATGTTCAATGAACTCAGTTAGAACTTCAACAAATATATAAGAAAAATCAAAATGAAGATAGAAAACATTACAAAGAAACCAATCAGAAATAAAGAACATGTTAGAGGGAATCAACATTAAATTAAATGAAGTAGAGTATCAAATTAGTGATTTAGAAGATAAACTAACATAAAATATCCAATCAGAACAGCAAGAAAAATAAATAATCTAATAAATGAGGATAATTTAAGGAGCTTATTGGATAACATGAAGTATACAAACATTTACATCACAGGGTTACCAGAAGGAAAATAAAGAGGTCAGGGAGTTCAGAATCAGTTTAAAGAAATAATGGCAAAAAAACTTTTCTAACCTGGAGTAGGACATAGACATACAAGTCCAATAACCACAGAGAGTTCTAAACAAGATTAACTCAAAAAAGGCCCCCAACAAAACACATCATATATAAAATGCCAAAGATCAAAGAGAAAGAAGAATCTTAAAAGCAGAAATAAAAAGGCAGTTACTTATAAGAGAGCTTCTGTTAGACTGTTGCAGATTTTTCAACAGAAACTTTGCAGGCCAGAAAAGACTGATACAAAATACTCGAAGTGATAAGAAGCAGGGACCTATAACCAAGATTACTCTACACAACAAAGCTATCATTTAGAATAAAAAAACTGATAAAGAGATTTTCAGAGAAGAAAGTGCTAGTATTGCAAGAAGTACTGGGAGACTTCTTTAAGAAGAAAAATATAAAAAGTATAAATAACACAATAGCAATAACTACATATCTATTAACAATTACTTTTGATGTAAATTGATTAAATTATCTTATCGAAAGACATAGAGCACCTGAATAGATACGAAAACAAGACCCTTACATATGCTGCCTACAAGAGTCTCACAGACTGAAAATAAGAAGATGGAAAAGAGTATTTTATGAAAATAGAAATAAAAACTTTGGATAGCAATGCTTGTACTAAACAAACTAGACTTTTTAAAAAAGGCTATATATAGCAAGGGACTAAAAAGAACCCAGTAATCTCACTTCTGGGTATTTATTTGAAAAAAACCAAAACACTGTTTCAAAGAAACATGTGCGTCCAAATGTTCATTGTAGGATTATTAACAACAACCAAGATGTAAAGGCAACCTGGATGTTTTTTAGTAAATGAATAGATAAATAAAAGGGAGGACATATATACAATAAAATATTACTCGCCAAAAACAGAAATGAAACCTTGCAATTTGCAACATTGAAAACCTAGATGGTATTATGCTGAGTTTAATAAATAAGACAAAGAAAGACAGATGACATATTATTTTACTTCTATGGAAAATATAATGAATTTAATAAATGTACAAACAAAACAGAAAAAAATGTAAAAATCCAGATAATATTTTGATAATATTTAGATAGGAGGGGTGTTGGGAGATGGATGAAAAAGAGGGTGGAAATACAAATTGGTAGTTAGAAAATGGTCATGAGCTTGTAAAGTATAGCAAATAAGTTATAGTTAATAATATTTTAATAATATGATTTCAGATGCATACAAAATTTATTGGGGTGATTAACTTGTGAGTTACATAAATTTATTTTCACTATGTTGCAAAACTGAAGCTAATGTTGTATATGTAATTAACTTGAAATAATAAAATATATTTAGAATGTTGAGGAAAATAGGTGAATAAAATTCCACTTCCTGTTTATTGAAAAAAATACATAAAATATGTCATATTGAAATACCTACACTTGAAGACACCAAGAAATGAAAAGAGATTTCATGTTCATGGATTGGAAGAATCAACATAGTTAAAACAGCCACATTGCCTAAAACATTATATGGATATCACAAAATTCCTATAAAAATTTCATGAAAGTTTTTCAAGAAATAAACCAAAAAATCATTAGAATTCTATGTATGGAATAACAAAAGACTTCAAATAGCTAAAGCAATCCTAAGGGAAAAAAAACAAACAAACAAAAAAACAAGACTAGAGGCATCACGTTTCTCAACTTCAATTTGTTACTACAAAGGAACAGTAATCAAAACAGCATGGTATTGTCAAAAATACTAACAGAAAAGTGAAACATATTTGAAAAACTAGAAATTAACTTAAATGTATATAAGCTGATAATTATCGACAAAGAAACCCAAAACATACAATGGAAATAAATGACTTTACTCATATCTGGGATATAAAACTAAAAGGAAGAGAGAAACAATAAGTCATGAACACAGACAATAGTTTAGTTGTTACCAGAGGGTAATATGGGAAGTGGGTGGTGAAGGAAAAAGGGGTAGTCAAATATATGGTGATTAAAAGTGAACTGACTCTGGGTGGTGGGAACATAATACCACACGTAGATCATGTATTGTACAATTGTACACCAGAAGTTTATATAATTTTATTAACCAATGTAACCCCAATAAATTTAATAAAAATACCTTTAAAAATTACAAATGAAAATGCCTCTTCATAAATGGTGCAAAAATAATAAGAAATTTATGTGCAAAGAATAAATGCAGACTGAGATCTATTACCATATACCAGAATTAACTCAAATGGATCAAAGGCTTACAGAGAAGACCTAAAATAATAAAATTCATATAAGAATATATTGGTATTAAACTTATGGACTTGGGTTCAGGGAGGAATTTATGTACTTGACCTCGAAGGCAAGGAAAGTATAAGCAAAAATAAATGAATAGGACTATATCACACACACACACACAAAAAGAGGCAACAAACTTAATGGGAGAAGATATTGGCAAATAATGCCTCTGATAAGGAACTAATATCTAAAATACATAAGAAACTTGTACAATTCTACTACTACTAAAACAACGAAGCAATTTAATAAAAAATGGGGAGGTGACCTGAACAGACGCTTTGCACAAACAGACAAACAGCCAAAAGACATATGAAAAAATGCTTCAATTAGGAAATATGCAAAAGAATGAACCTGAACTGTGAACTCTCTCCATATACAAAAATTAACTCAAAATGGATTAAAGACCTTCATATAAGACCTGCAACAATAAACTGTATAGAAGAAGACAATGGTACTAAACTTATAGACCTAGGACTCAAGGAAGACTTCATGAACCTGACCTCAAAGGCAAGGGAAGTAAAAGCAAAATTAAATGAATGGGACTATATCAAACTAAAAAGCTTCTGCATAGCAAAAGAAACCATCAACAAGGCAAAGAGGCAGCCAACTGAATGGGAGAAAATATTTGCAAATAATGCATCAGATAAGGGTCTAATATCTAAAGTATATAAAGAACAAATAAGACTTAACAACAAAAAAACAAACAACCCAATTGAAAAGTGGGCAAAAGAACTAAACAGACACTTCTCCCATGAGGAAATACAAATGGCCAGCAGACATATGAAAAAATGCTCATCCTCATTAGCTACCAGGGAAATGCAAATCAAAACCACAATGAGGTACCACCTCACACCTGTCAGAATGGCTATTATCAACAAGACAAGGAATAACAAGTGCTGGAGAAGATGTGGAGAAAAAGGAACTCTGGTACACTGCTGGTGGGAGTGCAAACTGGTACAACCACTGTGGAAGGCAGTGTGGAGGTTTCTCAGAAAATTGGGAATGGAGCTACCATTTGACCCAGCAATCCCCCTTATTGGGATCTACCCAAAAGACTTGAAAACCTTTGTCCACAAAGACTTATGTACCCCAAAGTTCATTGTAGCGCTGTTCACAGTGGCCAAAACGTGGAAACAACCACAGTGCCCTGCGACAGATGACTGGATAAAGAAGCTGTGGTACGTATACACAATGGAATATTACTCAGCTATAAGAAAAGATGACATATTGCCATTTGCAACAAAATGGATGGACCTGGAGATCATCATGCTTAGTGAAATAAGCCAGACAGAAAAAACAAAGAACTGTATGACTTCACTCATATGTGGAATATAAAACTGAAAGCAAAGAAAAAAGAAATGAAGAAATAAATAACCCATGGACACAATCAATAGTTTAATGTTTATTTGGGGATGAGTGGGTTAGGGAGGGGAGAAAGGTGCGGGGGTGGCAGAGGAGGGGGGAACCTAAATATAAGGTGATGGAAAGAGAAATCACATTAGGTGGTGAACTTATTATACATCAAGTTGACAATGCACTGTAGAATTGTATGCCTGAAACTTATGTAATCCTTGCTAACAGATGTCACCCCAATAAGTCTAAAAATAAAAATGAATATGAAAAAAAAAGAATAGAGTTACCAATAAAGGAGAAAAAGGTGGCAGATTAGGCTGAGAAAGTTTATGAACTGGGGGAAATAATGTAAAAAAAAATTCAGAAGTACAAATTTGCGGTTTCAAAATAGTCATGGGGAATTATAACACATTATAGGGAATATAGTCAATAACATTGTATTAACGACACATAATGGCAGGTGGATACTAGACTTATCAAGAAATCATTTTATAAATTATATAATTGTCTAACCACTAAATGTAAAGTGTTGTGCAACTGAAACTAACATTAAAATAATATTAAATGTCAACTATAATTGAGAAATATATAGATAACAGTGAAAAACAAATATGTGTATATATGTAAAGATATAAAAACTTTTACAAATAAATTATTTTTACCAGTTAAAAAATCATGCAAAATATAACACCACGGAATGAGTGAAAAGGCATTGAAAGAGTGAGAAAATATATTTGCAGATCATATATCTTCTAAGGGGTAAATATGCAGAATATATAGAGAATAACACAATAACATTTACAAGTCAATATCAAATAGACAAACCTGCCTATTAAAAAGTGAACAGAATAATTGAAAAGGTATTTTATTAAAGAAGACATAAAAATGGCTAAAATGCAAATAAAGAATTGTTAACATCCTTAGTCATTATGGAAATGCAAATCAAAACCACAATTTGATACCACCTCACATTTAGTAGATAAAATGAATGAGGGTTGTCCAGAAACTATCCAATCATGTAATATAAAAAGTAGAGGTATTTATGACTGAATTTTTCTGGACAGCTCTCATATACATACATACATACATACATACATACATATATGTATATATGTTTATACATGCATGCATGCATCCATACATATATATACACATATATATAATAAAAGTAAATGTTTGCAAAGATGTAGAAAATTGGAACCTTAGTACTTTCTTAACAGTGATGCAAAATTGTTCAGGTGCTGTAAAAAAACAGTATGGTAGTTACTCAAAACTTATTCATAGAATTATTATACAATAGGACCCAACAATTCCTCTTTCACATATATTCTCAAAAATGTTGAAAGCAGGTCCTCAAACAGACACTTATACACCAGTATTCACAGCTGCATTACTTTGAATAGCCAAAAGATGGTTACACCTAAGGTGTCTAAGAACACATGAATGAACACAAGGTACTAGGGCTGTCTGGAAAAAATATAGCCATAAATGCCTCTATTTTACATATTACATGATTGGATACTTTCTGGACAGCACTTGTATATGTATAGAATAATATATTATCCAGTTATAAAATGGAATGAATTTCTAATACATGCTATGACACAGATCAATCTTGAAAACCTTATGCTATGTGAAACAAGCCAGCCATAAAAAGGCAAATAATGTATGATTCTACTTGCACGAGATACTTAGAATAGGCAAATTCATAGAGACAGAAACTAAAAAGGTGGCTACAATGGTGTACAGATAGTGAAGGATAAGAATTATTGCTGAAGAGTGACAAAATTTGTGCTTAAGGTGAAAGAAGGTTTCAGAAATAGATAGTGGTGATGGTTACACAACATTGTAAATGTAACTGATACCACTAAATTTTACACTAAAACTGGTTAAATGGGTGAACTATTTAGCTTCTCTTTGCACTTTTTTATAATTCAAGAACCCATTCATGTCAGAGCCAAAAGTGATGCCAGTTATAATCTAATCACAATTTTAACTTATACAATGAGAATAGAGGCCCATATTGGAAAATAAACTTATGAAGGTCTTTCAGGAAGCCTGGGCTAGAGCTAGGACCATGATTGTCAGGCAAGGTTGTTTCTTAACACAAATCTTTTCACGGACATTTTCAATACACACACATCAAATTAACCCTCCCCCACACACACACACACACTGTGTCCTTTAATTTTAGATCTTTTCATGTACTTGCTGGTGTCTAACATAATACTTAAAAAGTGCTCTTCTTCAATCAGTGATTTCCCATTATATAAATGTAAGTTAATACAGTGGGTAGTTGGACATCAGGAGTATTTATTATGCCACTGCTTTAAAACCTAAGATGTTATTTATGAGGGGAAAAAGTTGAGGATGTCATTAAAAAGTGGCATAGCACTACACTAGTAGAATGACCAAAATACACAACACCTAAAAGACAAACTAGTAGAAATGCAAAATGATAAAGCTAGTTCTGAAAACAGTTTGGCAGTTTCTTAAAAATACTAAACATTCACTTACATATGATTCTTGAAGTTTACCCAAAAGATTTGAAAACTGAAGTTCACCTAAAGAGCTGTACAAGTATATTTATAGCATCTTTATTCATAATGTCCAAACCTAAGGAGCAACCAAAATGTCCTTCAGTAGATTAATAGATAAAATTTTGGTACATTTAGATTGAATAGTATTATTTAATGATAAGAAATGTACCCTCAATGTATAAAATGACACTCAGGAAACTTAAAATACATATTACTAAGTGAGAGAAGTGAATCTGAAAGGTTAGATACTGTATGATTTTAACTAAATTACATTCTGGAAAGGGCAAAGCTATAGATACAATAAAAAGACTAGTGGTTGACAGGGATGATGTGGGGTACAGTTTATAGGCTCAGCACAGAGAATTTTTAAGGCAGTAAAATTTATGGAGACAGTAAGACCATCATTGGTTCTTAGGGTTTGGGGAAAAGGGAGGAATAAGTATGTGGAACACAGGATTTTTAGGGAAGTGAAACTAATCTGTAAGGCACAATAATGAATGCCTGTAATTCATTTGTCCAAAATGATAAAATGTAGAACACTAACAGTGAATCCTAGTGTAAATTATGAAGTATGGGTTGTAATGATGTGTAGGTTCATCAATTTTAACGAATGTACCACCTTGGTGGGAAATGTTGATAATGGGAGAAGCTATGTATTTATAGGAACAAGGGCATTTAAAAAAATCTGTGTACCTTCTGCTTAATATTTTTTTGGGGGGTGGTTCCCTGGCTGGGAATTGAACCCAGGCCATGGCATTGAGAGAGCCAAAGCCTAGCCACTACACCACCAGGGAACCCCCTACTTCTAAATTTTGCTGTTAACCTAAAATAGCTTTAAAAATAAAGTCTATTGAAAAGAATTAGCAACTACAGGTTTTATATTGGCATTTACATAAAGTTCCGAATTTTTTCTATTTTTATTTTTTTTGCAGTGAGTTGGACATAATTCTAAACTATATGGGACTTGTTATGATAGTTATTTCTTGTTCAGTTGAAGTCCTCAATTGTATCTATTTCAGGTGCAGTTTTCAGGTGGCCAGAACTCTAAGGTAAATTATTCACCAAGATAATTTGTTGCCACATAGGAATACATGGTGTCTCAGGGAGTAGTGAACTAGTGAGGCAAGTGCTATATCAGTGGACTTACAGATACATCTACTAATTTGACCTCTTTTTTAATGAGCAAAACTATCCAGCCTGTAGTTCAGGGCATGAAAAAGAAGTTGTAAATAATGAAGAGTAAGAGGCTTTGGACTCAAATATTTCAAGGCATCTACCACATTTTAACTGAACCATTGTCTCAAGGGATTCCATCTTTCTGAGTATTAGTTTTTGTATCTAAAATATAGCAATAGTAAATATATATTAAAAGATTTAATGTACCAATTAACTGAGATATGATATAAACAAGTGGCTTAAAAATGATAGCTAATAATATATAATACAGTAGCAGAATCATCCTCCTTTTCTGGAAATGATTTCTTATTCTGTCTGTATGTAGCACCACCTAGCTAGAATTTTGCTCTTACCCATTATGAAAAATAAAAATCAGATTAGTCTTCAGCTTAACTGCTGAAATGATCCTGGCCTGTAAGAGATGAATAATTTCAGACTCAATGGTCAGGTATGAATGGCTATAATTCTATTGGAGATACAATTAGAGAGACTCAAGGGGCACAATGTTAATAATAGAATGAGCTGTTTTGCTCAATACTTTAAATTCCAAAGTATTTGTAAAACAACCCTTAGAAATTGTGTTTTTAGTTTCCTTTGGCTTAATGGCTTTGTATAAATATATACCTGTTTTTAAGACTCTCCTCATTTCTTATCTTTTTCATGGTACCTTTGCTGATATTTCTGTCTTATTCATATTTGAAAAAATGGTTGTGTGTGTGTGTGTGTGTGTGTGTGTGTGTGTGTGTGTGTGTGTATGCCATAATGCTTGCTTTTAGCTCAATCTTTCTTAGAAAAAAATCATTTTTTGTGTGTCTGTATCTGTTTCTCCACTAGATAAGGAACACTTTGATAGAGAAAAAAAAACTGTTTTGAACATCATATGTATTCTGAGTTATACCTAACACAGTAGCTGGGGCATATTAGACAGTATATAGTTTTGAGCTAACGGCCCCTGTTATTTGGTTATATCAATATAACTCATATGTACTTGATTCTTATGTGAATTGAATGTCTGTAAATTCTTCAGTTTTTTAATTTCTGGAAAAGAGTGTCAGAATAGTTCTTTACCAACTTTAAACATTTTAAAGTTATCACAAGAATATTTGTTACAATAAACAAGGTATTTTCATTTATTCTCTGTAAATTTCATTAATTTATTTTCATAAATTCACACCTCATCTAGCCACATACTCAAGGACCTGATTACAAATTATTTTTTGCTGTGCTTTAAGCTTCCCTGTTTCTGAATAAAAGATAGTAATATAAAAGCTTTGTGATTGTACTCTTTGTATACCTAAACATAATTTATGGGTATGGAAGATAAAGCAGAATTTTTTTGACTTATCATTGGCTTCAGTTTGTTTCTTTAAACAGACTGAGTCAAGGACATGTTTTGATGCCATAGACATGCTATTCAAATACCGGTGTGACCACATTTGAAAAGCCACCCTATACTACCTCACTGCCACAGATGTCTTTTACATCTGGCAAGAACCATTCCTGCTCTTGTCAACCATAATTCAGTCTACCAGCTGTCCTTTTTGACAAGCTCAGTGTCAGACTCTAAAATGACAGGGTGACAGTTTTTATTTTCTTGAACATAACAGAGTACAAATTAAATATTTAAATACAGAATCACTGAATGCATTCAGAGAATTATTTTTTACTTTTACTGAGTAAGGTAAATAGGCTTTGAGGTCCTATTTATATGATTACATGGTCTGTAGAACCATTGAAGTTGATTATTCAAGGCATTTTTCAGTGTACTTAGATCGGTGCCTGAAATTGTATGAAGGTAAAGCAATTATTTAAAGAAAACCATAAATTTTGAGAAATTAGTGGAATACATACATGAATTGTCTAGTCTAAATTTATTGGAGTTCTTCACGGATTTGAGCAAGAGAGTTAAAATGATTGCTAATATTGAAGGCAATGATATCATAAGCTACAATTTTTTTTATTGCAGTGTGTGCTCATGCCATCTTTCCTAAATTAAGCTAAATGTAAAAGCTTGCCTTGGCATACTCATGAATATAATGACAAGACTTGCCTATGCTGCTTTCATGCTTAAGTTTTAGTGTTTTTATCCCTTTTTCTAATATCTGCCTGCCTTTAAATAAGACCCAAGAACTTTATTTGTCTCTTGTTTGATTCTCTTGAGTTTTACAAATCTTCATTGAAGTAATTTCTGCAGGCACAGAACTTCACACTGGTGATACTGGGGAAGACAAAACAGATAGAAACTTTGCCTTCATGGAGTTTTCAGGCTATTAAGATTTTAATTCATTTATTACTGACATAACAAATTATCATAACCTTAGCAGTTTAAAAATAGCACAAGTTTGTTATTTCAAAGTTCTGTAGGTAAGAGGAAGCTAAACACAGTGTTTGTTGTTCAACAGATTCCTCTTCTTAGAGTCTCACAATGCTAACTAAAATCAAGGTATTGGCAGTGCTATACGCTCTTCTGCAAACTGTGGAGAAGAATGTTTTGTGGTTAAAAATTTTTTTGACCATATAGGTTATTGGCAGAATTGAATACTCATGATTTTAAGAGTGACTTCCCCAGTTTTTTCCTGGCTGTGAACTGAAGGTCATTTCTAGTTTTTAGAGGTCTCCATCATTCTTTTGCTCATGGCACCTATTTTTCATCTCCAAAGCCAGAAATTGAAAGTCAAGTCACTTTTATGTTTTAATCATTTCTTTCTATTTTATTTTCTACTACTATGTCCCTGATTTCAGAGACTAAGGCTTTCTGCTTTCAACGTATCATATATTTAAATTGGTCCCACCTAGATAATTTCAATCTCAAGGTCTATAACATTAACAACACCTGCAAAGCCCCTTTTGCCATCTATGGTAAACATACTCATAGGTTTTGAAAATACTAATATGCACAACTTAGGGGACCTATTATTTTGCTAACATCATGGAGAAAATAGATATAAAACATATCTGGTAACTTATACACCAATGTCATTGCCAAGGTTTTTAAGCAGGGCAGATTTCGGCGGTGGTACACCCAGTTGCAAAAACACATGCAGAATCGACATATGGGGACCATAAACAGGCCAGTGAGCAAGCTACTTTATTGCACACCTGGGACTATATATACCTATTCAAACAAAAGTGGCATCTTGCCACTTCTGCACAGTACTACTTGGGTTTTCATGGTTACATAAGCCAGTATATGTGCAGTAGATGTCAGCCCCAGGAATTCCTCAGCACAAGACATGAACTGATTATGGCAAGGTCAAGCCAGGGCAGCAGGCCTTGCTTTAAATCTTTACAGTGGGCCTGGCTGTAATTCTTTACAGTGGGGTTGGCTATAACCATTTGGGGACTGACACTCCATTCCTATAGGGCTGCCACAAGGAATTTTACCCATAATACATATCCTTGAGCCCATAGCCCATAGCAACAATATAGGGTATGGCAAAGGTTACCAGACTGCTAGCAATAATTGCTAGAACCATTAGTATCCACTGCCAGGTGAATCCTAAGGTGTCCCATCAAAAGGCAATGGCTTGTACTTCTGTGTTCATCTTGGCCAGGGCTGTCTGAATATGCTCAGCATGATCAGGAATTTATATATAACATTTCATATATAAAATAGCATATGTGCCATCTTGGGAGGCTGTCATAAATCTAAAACCATCTGATTTTGCAGCACAACTTTACATATTTGTGCTGATTCATCTAATAACAGGCTTAAGGGCTGTTTAGTAGCATCCAGAGCTTGAGCTGTATGCACTGCTGCTACAACTTCTACTTGTAATTCTACATCTATGACAGCAGGCCCTGGCAGGGCCAGAGCAAAAGAACCATCAAGTGGCTCTATGCTGGCAATGCCAGTGGTGATACACAGCATCCCAATTGGTAGGCAATTGAAGAAGGGTCACCAATATTCAACCAGCAATGTAAGGGTGACCCCATGTACATTGGCCAGTCCAATTTGCAGGTAAATACGGATATATGTGGTATCCGTAAACCCAGAGGTATCCGGCTGGAAGGATATCTGTGGGAAGAGTACCAGCATATTGGGCTCCATTCCATCAAGTACGAGGGCACATGGGCAATGTTTTGACGTAAGTGTGGGAGCATCCCACCAGCAATGTGGTAGCAGCTAAGCAATGTTGTTCTATACATAATGGAACTTGTTCCCGTAGTACCACATGTTCCCCCATCATCCAAACCCATCTATTAGTCATCACATAACTAAACAGAAGGGGGTGGTTATTGGTCCTTGCTCAGCGATGTTGGTCCCATTCAATGGTGCTGTTCCATGTACATAACCATGTCTAGTTGTTTAGGGTAGCCAGGTGAATCTACCATGGAAGTCCCTCAGCTGTCTCCATCGGTATTTCTGTGCAGATCCAACAGTGGGAAACATGCATCTGAGCAAAAGTATGTGCCCAGGACAGAATATTATTGCCTGCTGTTAGCCTGGGTGGTAGGAAAAAGCAGACAGTGGCACCATTAAAGGAAGATCTTTACCTTCAGGTAAAATAAAGGCAATGTGTTCATCTTGTGAAAACAGTGTGGCTGGAAGGGGCTTCACCCCTGGCTCATAGTGCCAGAGTAGTTCCCCAAGAGTTTGGGGCCAAGGCAGCTCTAATGGGGTGATGGATTACAATGGAAGAGTCCAGAGGGCAAGGACAAATGTTCCTTTTAGTATTGGACATCTGTCCCTCTCTGGTAGGGTCACCTGTACAGAGAGGAGCCAGTGCCCCAACCATGGTTTCAAGATCAATACTTTCTTGAGTCCAACACCCCAAGCTTCTATTAGAACCAGCCGAGGTTCATGGGAGGCCTAGGTGGTCCAAGGCCATGATGCTGAGGCTTGTTTTTCTGGTGCCAACCAGTCAGGAGCAGAGAGGAGTAAAGACCCATTATATATTTTTGGCACCATGTGTGTGTCAGCAGGGTAAATGTTGTATTTGGACAGTGAATAATAAATTCACCACATTCAGAAAGGCCAAATTAGGAGTCTTTATTCCAGAAGCTGGTGACTGTGGGTGGACTAACATCCAAAACACTCATGGCCCCTAGCAAACTCAGGGAGAGTATTTAAAGGCAAAAACCACAACCAGCTGGGAGAGGGAGATTAGCCAAGAGAGTTACAGAAGCTAAGAAAAGCAAGTTAAGTTGGGTACACATGGGCATTTCCTGAAATCTGATGGACTCAGGTTTTTGGCGGTCTCAAACGCGTGGGCGGAAAAAGCCCCAGGACAGTTAGCAATACAATACATTTTAAAAATGAAGTACAGCTCATAACAAAATGGAGTACAATTCATAACATGGTGTCACTTATGTCAAGGGCCCTTATTTCATTCCCCACTGGTTTTATGTACATAGAGTCAAATCATTGATTCATTTATATCTTGGTCTTAATCCCAGTCTGCTAAGGGATTGTATTGCCCTCTAAGGACCATAAGCTTGACAGAATTTATATGATTTTATATAGTTTGTGAGACAATTAATAAGACATGGTCCAATTATTAGCCCTAATAGGAGTAAGTGTAAGGGCCCTACAGCAGCTGAAAGGAGAGTAGTGAGCCAAGTGGACCAGTTGAACATTGGTTCAAAAACCAATTCTGGGAACTCTTGAGCTTTCTTTTTCTATTGACCTGATTGGTAAGTTTCCTGATGTGGAGTTCACTATTAACTAAAGCAATCCACTGTTGTTACAGCTGTGGACCTGCTATACCTAGACCTATGAGTATTGGGACAAAAAGAGGGGTTCCCTTCTTCCATCTCATTACGCCCTCAGTGGGGGGAATGAGGGTTCTTCCTTTTGACTCACTATACATATATCATTGCAGATAGCATGGCTAACAAAGAGGGTTCGGATGTATGCAATGGTTTGGGGGGCTCTAGGAGGGGGTTTGGGTTGTAGGAAAGGCTCAGGGTGGATGAGGGCAAAGATATTCTAGTGGGGACAGCTCTGACTGGAATAGAAAGGGCTGGTTCAGCCAAGGGAACTATTGGTAGGGATACAAGGAGTTGGGGAGGCACAAAAGTCTTATCTTTAGGAGGTCTGCAGAGGCATTGGCTGTCCATACTGAATCTGCTGCCTTAAGTTGGGAGTGGTGAAGCCAGGTGGGAATCCCATCGACCTTGACAGCGGTGGGAGTAGTTAAATTAATAGTGTGAGGTCCTTTCCACGTTGCAGTGAGTCCTTGCTTAATAAATTTCTTGACCCACATGGTGTCTCCAGGTTGGAAGGGATGAGCTGGATCAGAGCAGGGCAGAGGAAGAGTTTCTCAAATGTGCTTATGGACTTGGGTCTGGGTTCTCTGAAAAACCTGTAAGAACCTAAGCAATGAGACATTAAGCTAACATTTCAGCTAACAATGTATCCCACAGCTTTGGGAGAAGAGGTGGTGATCTTCCAAACACTATCTCATATGGAGTGAAACCAACCTGGTCAGGAGTACATCTGGCCTCTATAAAGGCTAGGGGTAGTAAGTTGGCCCAGTTTTAATGGTCTCTAAAAATAAACTTAGTTAAACTTTCCTTTAAGATTTGGTTAATCCATTCAACTTGCCCTGAACTTTGGGGCCTGTAGGCACAGTGTAATTTCCAATTAATATCTATTAGCTGAGAGATTTTTGAAACAAAGGCTGAGAGATTTTCCTATTAGCTGAGATATTTTTGAAACAAAGGCTGACCCATTGTCAGACCCCAAAGTCAGAGGCAATCCGAGCTGAGATATAATTTCATGTAAAAACTTTTTTACTACCATGAAAACAGTCCATTTCCTTGTAGGGAAAACCTCAACCCAACCAGAAAATGTGTCTATAAAACCTTGAAGGTATTTGTACCCTGCCACTGGCAGCTTTATTTCAATGAAATCTATCTTCCAATGTTCCCCTGGTGAGGACCTTCTGGCCCTAACTACTGTGATAGTTCTTTTTCCTTGCCTGGCATTTACTTGTGAACATATTAGACATTTCGAGATGGCTGCATCTACTATTAACTTAAACTTAGGGATATAGTATTTCTCCTTTAACAGCTCTGTTAACTCGGGAAAACATAAATGAGTAGCCTGATATAGTTGAGTAGCTATAGTCCACCCCAGGACCTTAGGGAGGACAGATCTCCCATCTGGGATGATCTGCCAACTTTTGGGGTAGGGGTGGGCTCTCTTCCCAGTGGCAATTTGATTATTTTCTTCTGAGAACTTGGGTTTTCCTGGCAAGTTGGGTTCTGGAACAGTTAGCAAAAAGTCTAAAGTACCCACTGGATTTAGGGCTATCTCTCAGGGTGCTTGGTCAGTGCCTTGGTTTCCTCTAGCCTCTATTGTGTTCTCCTTTTGGTGTCCTGGATAATGAACTAAGGCTATTCTTCTTGGCAGCCAGATGGCCTCTAAAAGGGCCAGGATTTCTTCTTTGTTTTTGATTTCTTTTCCTGACCAGGTAAGCAGTCCCCTTTCCCAATATATGGCAGCATGGACATGTGCAGTGAAGAAAGCATATCTGCTATCAGTGTATAAAGTTACAGCTTTTTCTTTTAACCATCTCAGGGCTTGGGTTAGAGTAATAAGCTCAGCCCGTTGGGCAGAAGTCCCATAGGGTAGAGCTTGGGCCCAAATAGTCCAGAGTTACTATAGCTGCCCCAGTGTATAAGACTCCATCCTGCAAAAAACTACTGCCATCTGTGAAAAGCTGTTTATCTGCATCCTCTAGCAGGGCATCAGTTGGGTCTGGCCTGGCCAGCTATGTCAAGTCTACCAGCTCTAGTCAGTCATGTATGGGTGTGGATGGATCATCATCAGGGAGGAGGTTAACCGAGTTAATTGCCTGAGTTTTGCTGAACTTAATGAAGCATTGATCTATTACTAGGTCCTGGTATTGTGTTACTCTTGCATTAGACATCCATTGTTCCAGGGTGCTCCAGAGTAATGTCTCAATTGCATGGGGGGGACAGTAAGGATTAACTCTTGTCCTAGAGTTAATTTATCTGGCTCTTTCACAAGTATAACTGTGGCCACTATTGTCCACAAACAGATCGTCCATCCCAATGCTACTGGATCTAGTCTCTTGGAAATATAAGCTATTGGTCTCCGCCAAGATCCTAGGGTCTGGGTTAGGACCCCTTTGGTTATTCCCTTGGTTTCACAGGTAAACAGATGAAAAGACTTAGTAATTTCTGGTAGTGCCAGGGCTGGGGTAGAGACCGCAGCTCTTTTTAACTGCTCAAAAGCCTGTTCAACTTCCATCCAAATGAGGGCCTATGTGCCTCCTATGCTGGAATATAGTGATTTTGCAATTTTGGCAAACCCCAGGATCCAGAGCCGGCAATACTCAACCACCCCTAAGAACTCACAAACTTGTCTCTTAGACTTGGGGGTGGGAATTCTTAAGATAGCCTTTATCCTGTCATGTGACAGGGTCTGCTTACCTTGTCAGAGATGATATCCTAGGTAGGTTACTTCTGGGGAGCAGATCTGAACATTCTTTGCAGAGATCCAATATCCCAGGGTCTGTAGGGTTCTAAGGAGATTCTCAGTAGCCGCTCAGCAGGTTGTCTCCATTCTGGCAGCCAACAGCAGGTCATCCATGTATTGCAACAGGGTGCCTTCGGGGTGATCTCACCAGAATCCTAAATCCTGGCTCAGGGCTTCATCAAACAGGGTCAGAGAGTTTTTGGAGCCCTGTGGGAGACTATTTCATGTCAATTGACCTGAGAATCCTGTCTCAGTGTCTGTCGATTCAAAGGCAAAGATAGTTTGGCTAATTGGGGCAAGGGGTATACTGAAGAATGCATCCTTAAGAACCAGGATGGTGTAAAACTGGAAGTCTGGAGGAAGCAGGCTTAGCAAGGCATAAGGGTTTGGCACTGTAGGATGTATAGTCTCTGTCCTCTTATTTACATCCTGGAGATTTTGGACTGGCCAATAGTCTTTTGTCCTGGGCTTTTAGACAAGGAGTAGGAGTGTATTGCATGGTGATTGACAAGCCACCTGGAGCCTTGAGATATAAGGGGCAATGCCCCTTTTTGCCTCTTGGCTCATGGGGTATTGTCTTACCTGTACAGGTGTGGCATTGGACATCAGCTGGACAAGTATTGGTGCCTGGTGTTTGGCCAGTCCCGGGGGGTTACCTTCCACCCAAATGGTTGGGAACATCTGCTGCAGGAGTTGGAGGTATTCTGTAGGCCTCCCTTCAGGCTGATCTTCCTGGGTAGGCTTTTCCTGTAACAGATATGCCTCGGAAAAGGGACACGTTAAGAGGATTCTTGTAGGTACAGGATCCCTTGATGATTTGTCTATTCCCACATCAAAGAAGGCCTTATCCTCCTCAAAGGATATGGTGGCCCACAGCTTTCGGAGTAGTATCAGCCAAGCAGGAGGTAAGGACAGTCAAGGACTATTAGAAAAGAGTGGGTTACAGTGTGTTCGCCGAGGTTGATAGTCCTCTGTGAGGTCCATGGGCAAAGAGTAGAATCTCGTGGAGCATCTTGAATGGAGGTTTTCCTAGCAATTAATAGTCCCATAGGAGAGGTTAAAACAGTATGTAGCCCCAGTTGCCCCCTACCTTGACAGTCACCCTGGGCTCCTGGGGACCTATCTGAATGGAGCCCCAGCCTCATCAATCCTACTCAAGGTTGAGGACTTTAGAGGATTTCTGTCTAGAGTCCTGTTTTCTGGTTCACTCATTTTTTCAATGTCCCCCTTCTTTGCAGTATGCACATTGATTCTTTCCTAATTTGGGCCTATTTTTTCCTTTTCTAAAGGCTGATGTTTTTGTCTGTCTCCTTCATGGCTGCTACTATTGCCCTGGTTAGTTTCTTTCCTGTTTATCTGAAGGGGTATCCCTATTATTATAGACCTCCTGTGCTATCTCTAATAGTTGGGAGAGATTCATATCTTGGAAACCTTCTAATTTCTGCAATTTCTTCCTAATATCTGGAGCAGACTGCATCACAAAGGCCAAATTGATGGCCTTACAATTTTCAGGGACATCAGGGTCAATTGGAATATGTATCTGATAAGCCTCTTGCAGGTACTCCAGGAAGGCCACGGGGAACTCCTGGAGTTCCTGGAGTTCCTGCATGACCTTAGTTACCTTAGATAAATTTATTGGCTTTTGTGCTGCCCCTTTTATACCAGCAAGTAAGGCCTGGAGAAAATTGGCCAACGAAGCTCCCCCGCCCAAAGTGTTTGGATCCCAATCAGACCTGGTGGAGGGAGAGATTTCCTCAACATGTTCCCTATTTTCTTCTATTGACCCTCCCCCCAGCCCAATTGCAGCTTTCCTAGCTTCCATGTGGATTCTCTCTCTCTTTTCAGAGGTAAAAAGGGTAACTAGAAGTAGCTGACTGTCATCCCAGGTGGGGATTGTGTGTATGGAAAATAGATTCTAGCAGAGCCTGAGGTTTTTCAGAGAATGGTGGATTATGAGCTTTCCAATTATATAAATTGCTTGAGGAGAAGGAGACATATACTAAGAAGGGGCTCCTGCCTCTGTGGGCTCCGCCCACAGGGGGAGCTTGTCTTAGGGGCAGGATCACCTCCAATGGGGCTGTCCCTTTAGGGTCCTCTTGGAGGGTCCTGCTCTATGTATGGGAGGTGAAAGGGATCCTCCTGTGGGTCTGTGGGGGTCTGAGGACAGGGGCCTGTGAGTTAAGGAAAGTGTTGTGGGGATTGTAGGGAGGGGGTAAATTGGATTCTTCGGGAGCCTGTGACAAAATTGGAAGACCTAAGAGAGGTGGGTCCTTTTCTTGTGGCTTGCTTTTTAAGGGGTTGGATGACAAGGATTCTATCATCCCTCTGCATCATACATCTCTCCAGCCATGGTGGGGGATTCTCAACTAAGTGTCTCCATTGGTCAATATAAGGATATTGGTCTGGGTGGATGAAATTCCCAGTGACTACATGCTGGACTGCTTGGGCATGCATGGGGTCGAAGGATCCTGTGTCCAGCCAATCAACCCAAAATGTGGGACATTCTAATTCACAGAGGGCCCTTAATTTTCCTTTAGACAGTTTCACCGCATAATCATCAGAAAAGACAAATTTGAAATTATCTAACATACATTGGAGAGGGGTTGGAGTATTACTGGGATTTACCCCCATTGTAAAGCAGAGGGTAATTACACCAACAGACAGAAAGGAGAGAAAGAAGAGGCTTCCTAGTGATTCCCAATAGTTGAAGGATTTCTGAAGGATGTTCGGGAGTCCAAACCCTAAAGGAAGACCAGGGAGTTTCTAAAATATACAAAAGATTAGAAGGAAAGAGAAAATGTGAGAATAGTGAACCCTGAAAAACTAGGTCCTCAAACCACTGTAGAAGAGACTTGAGAGAGTTGATGGAAGGAACCTAGGGGAGGTCCTGACATAGGTCAGTCAGGAACAACAAAAAATGGTAAGACAGATAGTATGGAAAAAGAGACCTCAAAAATGACAGATGAGATGAGACACAGAACCAGAATTGAACTGGGTTTCAGAAAACCAGACTGAATCCCAGATAACCAGATAACCAGATAACCAAAACCAAAACCAGAAAACTCTCCGCTAATGTCTTAGCTTCTGGAGAGCCCACTGAGAGGGTATGCCACATCTGGCCCCTTTCCACAGTGTATCAGATAGACCTGTCTCAGACCAGAACTGACTTACCTCTGGAGGATTTTCTAATGACTCTGAAAGGGTTGATGGGCGTGATGAGCATCCATGGTCTGCCTGCTGGCTGAACAGTGATGCCATGGAGCCCTGGAATGTTTCAGGTGGCACCTCCCCTGTAGAATGACTGACCACCAGCAGCCTGACTGCACAGACTGCCAGCCGGTGGTGACCAGAACAGAGTGTCCAGAGGACATGGAGACCACGCTTGGGCCTCCAAATGTTGTATTTGGACAGCAAGTAATAAATTCACCACATTCAGAAAGGCCAAATTAGGAGTCTTTATTCCAGAAGCCAGTGACCATGAGCAGACTAACGTCCAAAACACTCATGGCCCCTAGCAAACTCAGGGGAGAGTATTTAAAGGCAAAAACCACAAACAGCTGGGAGAGGGAGATTAGCCAAGCGAGTTACAGAATCTAAGATAAGCAAGTTAAGTTGAACACACTTGGGCGTTGCCTGGAATCTGATGGACTCAGGTTTTTGGCAGTCTCAACAGCGCAGGTGGGAAAGTCCCAGGACAGTTAGCAACAAAACACATTTTTAAAATGAAGTACAGCTCATAACAAAATGGAGTACAAT
The DNA here is from genome assembly GCA_004026885.1 of Lyroderma lyra. Lineage (NCBI taxonomy): Eukaryota > Metazoa > Chordata > Mammalia > Chiroptera > Megadermatidae > Lyroderma > Lyroderma lyra. The sequence continues at coordinate 26,615 of PVJL010006108.1, forward strand.
TCATAACATGTCACTTATGTCAAGGGCCCTTATTACATTAGGACATATTTTCAAAAAAACGGAGCAACCCTTGAACAATTTTTGTCTAACAGGGACAAACCAATGTGTCTAGGTTGTTCATTCAACAGCCTAAATGCAGTGGGCAGATTAGTTCTCCATTTGCTTAAACCAGGGCCCAAGACCTTTAATTTTTTCCTTTAATAAACCATTATATTGTTTTATCATACCTGTGATTTGAGGTCGGTATGGTACATGCAGCTGCCAAGCAATATCATTCTGACAAGCCCAAGCCTGTACTTTGTATCCAGTAAAACGAGTTTCCCCAGACATTGCTAATTACTATAGGAGTACCATAGGCACCGCTCAGCTGATCAAACACAGCAAGGGTATGTTCTTTGGTGGCCACAGCTGTAGGCCAGTCAAATCTTAACCCAGTTCCTGTATCCTTTGCTGTGAAGGCATATTGACAACCATGATCTGTTGGCAAAGTCCTGATATAGTTCATTTGCCACTCCTGAAAGGGTTGCCCACCTCTCGGCACAACACCCAGTACTCACAAGGGGCGGTGCCAGTGCCGGTGTTGTTCTTCACAAGCCTGGCAATCTTGCATAGCTTGTTGACATTGTGCCCAGGTCAGGAACATAACCCATTGATGGGTACCTTTTCCATGGTTCCAGCTCCATTGTGTCCCAGTTTGTGATGTAGCCAGGGACCTGGCTCTTCTGGGTGGAGAAGTAAATTGGCTTGCCATCACTTGAGCAAAAGCATCAGCAGCATCATTTCCAGGTGCCTTTAAAGCAGCAGTTCACAACCTGTGGGTCATGACCCCTTTGGGGGTCAAATGACCCTTTCACAGGGGTTGCCTGAGACCATCAGAAAATACATATCAGATATTTACATTATGATTCAAAACAGTAGCAAAATTACAGTTATGAAGTAGCAATGAAAATAATTTTTATGGGGGTCACCACAACATGAGGAACTGTATTAAAGGGTCACAGCATTAGGAAGGTTGAGAACCACGGCTTTAAAGTATTACGTCCTGGAACCATGGTTAATTGTGGTCCCCTGCTGGAGACCTTGTTTATATAAGTCCTGGCAAAGAGCCCTCCCCTATAAAGGACTGTGCCCTATCAGCAAATCTTGGGCTGCCCAATGGGGAAGCCAGAGTGTTAAACCTTTGTACATCACCCAATTGCCTGTACAGGCGTGTATGGGGCCTTGTTCATTCATCAATATTAGCCATATTGCCCTCAATGTAGTCCATTGACTGGATTGTCCAGTCCCTGTCTCATACCAAAATTCATCTGTAGATAGCTATATTGCCATAGCCACCCTTGTAGGTGGTTGTACTCAGCATGAGCCATCTGTGTACCAGGCATCTGCCGGAATAGAGGCTTGCCCCTCTAAATAGGGACTAGCCATAGACATTTCAGCTTCCATCGTTGGGGTTGGCTCTTCCATTTGAAATTCCATAGGTCCTAGGAAGGCATGTAATTGATCTGATAAAGGGCTGGATGAAAAGTGGGCCCTCTGTTCCAAATAGGCCTCCCATTTGGTCAAGGTAGGGGTTTGGGCCACTCTTATCCATGAAGTCCACAACCAAGACTGCAACCAGCCCTCTACCAGATACCTTGATTGGATGGTTACAAGATTAGGACCTGTTATGGCCTCACAGGGCAAAAGGGCAGCATAAATAGCAGCTAGCCATTTCTCTATAAGGGAATAGCGAGCTTCCACCGCTTTTCACAATTGAGACCAAAAACCAATGGGCACTTTACGAGTCCCATGTTTCTGCAATAAGCCCCATCCAAACCCATTGTCATCCATTGACACCGTTAAAAGGAATGGTAGGGTGGCATCAACCATCTGTAGGGTTTGGGTTTGAGCCACCACCTGCTTGTGGCTCAAAATGACTGTTCTATCTCTGGGGTTCAATCCAAGCAACTCTTTGTTATATCGGGTGACATAAGGGGTGAGCTAAAGTGGCTAAATGAAGAATAAACACTCTACAATAGCCTAACAAACCCAAATAAGTCTACAATTGCTCCATGTTTGTCAGCCAGGTATATGCCTATATCTTATCTATGACTGCCTCCAGTATAACCTTAGACTTATCTGACCAGACAACTACTAAGAATTTAGAAGACAACCTAGGCTCTTGGACCTTGTCTTCATTGATGTCCCACCCCCAGGTCTTGAGGGTGTCTTATAGACTGGTGGCTGCAGTCTCAAGCTCTGCAAGAGAACGAGAAGTCAGCATTATATCATCAATATAATGGAACAGATGCACCCCTGTTGGCTTCCATTAGATAGCCAATTCCTGATCCACCAGGCCATGGCACAGGGTGGGCCTGTGCAGATGTCCCTGGGGTAGGACCATGAAAGTCTATTGCCATCCTTCCCACGTGAAGGCAAATGGTCCTTGACTCTCCAGTGCTATATCTCTGGAGAAAAAGGCATTTGCCAAATCCACAACATAGTGATACTGTCCCAGTTCATGTGTGACTTTATCCATAAGATTCATAACATTGGACATTGCTGCATGCAACACTGGCATCAGTTTGTTCAGCTCCAAATAGTCCACAGTCATTCACCAGGAGCCATCAGGCTTTTTCTCAGGCCATATGGGAGAATTATAAGGGCTATGCATTGAGCAGATTATGTGGGTTTCTTTGAGCTTGAAAATGGTACAGCCAATCTCTTCATGCCCTCCCAGTAACGGACATTGCTTTGTATGCACAACATGGGTAGCCTGGGGCAATACCAAGGGGGTTTGATGGGGTGCTCCCGAATAGTAGTCTTTACCACTCATATACAAAGGTGAAATTCTCCCCTTGTCATTGAGATAACCAATTCTTGGAGCATATGCACCCCTAGAATATATTCTGTGATAGGGGAGACATAGATCTTGTAGTCTTGTGGGGACAATCGTCTTATGCCCAGGGTCACAACTACTTGTTTGACCCATATCATCCAGCCTCCATATACCTCCATGGTGGCTATAGGACTTCTAAAGTGATCCAGATTTCCATACAGCAAAGTGATATCAGTTCCAGTGTCCACAAGTTCTCATACTCACTGCATATTATGAGGAGACCAATAAATAGTAAGTTCAACATGTGGCCTCTGGTCCCCCAGATCTCCTTTCAGCTGAGTACTTCAGCCAGACTCATGGTCTGGGTAAAAATCAGTCAGTCTCAACCGCCAAATTAGGAGTTTAGCAGCCAGCAGGGGAGTTAACTGCTGCTCAAAGTTCAGCTGCTTCCATAGAGCCAGTAGTACTCCCATAGGCTGATGCTCTATTTTTCCTTTGGCTATCCCCACAGCTAATAGATCAAACCACACCTGCTTCTGGTTCACTCTTACTGCAGGCTGAATGTTACCCTTTTAAACCCCTTTATTCTTTGGACATTCTTTGGGTCGGGGTCTCTTGGGGCCCTTTAAGCGACCTCTAATGGCCGCCTTTTTTCTTTTGTTTCATTTCCATATCCCCCAATCGAACTAGAGTGGCTGTTATTTCAGGCACCTGCCAATCTTCATAGGGAGCCAAAAGAGGCGCCATAGTCCCAAAAGTTTCTGGAAGTTCTGAGGCTAGAATGAGGTTCTTCATTCTAGTTGTGAAACTTCCTCATCAGAGCTATTATAGCGTATCCAAAATATCATCTGTCGCATGCCCATCTCCCATATAATTTGCACTAGGTCTAAGTATGTGGACCAGTTGCTCACGGTCTCAGGGAATTCACTGGCATCCACTGAAACCATTTGAGCCACTGCCATTAACCAATTGATGAGGGAATCATTCCTGGCATAATGGTTAGTATGGGCAATATTTTCTAGTCTTTGCCTCAAGGAGGGGAGTACCATAATGGAGGCCAGTTGGGTCATTTCATCAGGGTACAGCTCTGTTCCTTCCACCCCACCATCTCATAATCTCAATAGCCAGCCCAGTACTGTTTCCCCAGCCCTTTGTCGTACCTGTTTTGTCAATTCTCATAATTCAGTGGGTGAGTACGCAGTCATTGTCATATGCTGCTTACATGCAGCTGACCCCCTGGCCCCGTCGGCGTCTCCATCTAGACCATGTTTTGCACTAAGGGGTGAGCCTGCAATATAGTTATTGGGCTACCTGCCCTGGAGGCCACTCTGGAGGACTGTACAGATTCCTCTGAGCTCTGTACCATACTTTCAGCAGCTGCCAGGTGCTCCTCCAGTATTTCTTCCTTGTGCTATAGCTGACATATCAGCTGAGGCCTTATGGACACTTTCAAGTCCCATAGCCTATGTTTAGCAACCATCAGGTGCTCCTCCAGCATTTCTTCCTAGCACTGCAGCTAACGTACCTGTTGAGCTTGGTACTCATCTCCCAGCTGTTATGCCACAGCACTGCCAGAAACATTCAGGCTATAGGGCCGGCCACCTTCTGCTGTGCTGGCAGATTGTTCAGTTGCTCATATTCCATGGCCTTCTTGATATCCCCAGGTATTGGCCTAATCTCATCCCAGTTCTCTAGAGCCAACCATGTGGCCAAATATGTGGCAACTGGGTATTACAGAGAGGTGGGAAGCCATGTTTCTTCCACCCAGGGACCATCAGAGATGCTGGGGGTAGTACCCACTTCATCCTGCTGACTACTCCAAATGTCATTGCCAAGGTTTTTAAGCAGGGCAGGCTTTGGCAGTGGTACACTCAGTTGCAAAGAGACACATGGAGCTGACATGTGGGGACCATAAACAATCCAACAAGCAAGCCACTTTATTGCACACCTGGGACTACATATACATATTCAAACAAAAGTAGCATCTTGCCACATCTGGGAAGTTGTTTGGGTTGTTGTTTGGGTTTTCATGGCTACATAAGCCAGTGCATGGACAGTAAATATCAGCCCCAGGAATTCCTCAGCCCCAGACATGGACTGATTATGGCAAGGTCAAGCCTGGGCAGCGGGCCTGGCTTTAACCCTGTACAGCAGGCCTGGCTGCAATTCTGTACAGTGGCCTTGGCTTTAACCCTTTGGGGACTGACAACTAAGAAATACAAACTGCTATTTTGAAAATACTGTAAGAAGAACTTAACATAGAGTTTCAGGTAATATCTTCCTAACAGATTTATTTATAAGCTGAGGTCTAAAGAGTGAGTAAGACTTTGCCAAAAGAATGAATGAGTGGAAGGAAAGTTTCAGAAACAAGAAATAGTTGTTATAAAAGCTGAAGGGTAATAAAATGATACTGAAAAGGCAATATATTTCACTTAAGGAACTAAAGCAAGACCCCTATTGCTGTATTAAGTTGAAAAGTAGAAAAAGGAGGTCAATAAGACTAGAAAAGTGGACAGAAGCCATATTATGTTAGGCTCTCTGAGTGATGTTAAAAATTTAGGTCATTATCCTGAAAACATTGCAAAGCCATTGAACAGCATTACCTATAAATGCCCCCATGTTTAAGACCTGTGCCATGGGGTTTAAAATTAAGTTCCAGTATTATGTGTGCATTAATATCTAAACAAAATGCAAAGGCCTTGAGTGGCCTAACTCTAAGTTTCTTTCTTCATTTGGATCCTGCAGAAAGATCCCATATCCAAGCAACCCTTATTATAACAGGGAAGGCAAAATGCCCATTTATTTTTAAATATAAATCTTCAATTCCATTTCAGACAATTAAATTATTCAAACAAGTCAATTATCTTATGGGAACCAGGTATCACCTCCTCCTCTTAATACTACAATTTGTATTTTACATGCTCCTGTTTTTACTCAGTTTCTGAGGACAAACCTGATGTGATACTGGATGGCATGTAATCTCCTCCTCCTCTAATCTGTGAGCATATATGGCTAATATATTGCAGAAGATGTTATTTTTTTCAGTTTCAAGTATTGTGTTTAGCTGTCTACATAACCCTGTAAGGAATTTTTTCCTCACCAAAGGAATAAAAAGCAGGTGAATGAAGAATCATAAATCACTTTATTCACAAAAAGTTTTAATCTGACTTTTAACTAATTACATGTTAAGAAGACAATTCAAGTAATAAAATAATAAAGTTATCTTTAAAATTTAGAGACAGGTAACAGCATAACATTCTACCTTAATCCTGATCATGTGTTTTGGTAGAAAGAGAATCTATATTTTTATAGAAGAAAATCAGAGAGAGAGTATGCCCCACTCCAAAGTGATTTATTAATAGAACAATGAAATTAATCCACTTGGCAGCAGAAAAGTATTTGGAGCATTAAGTTTTGACAATTGCACCTCGTCACACCAATTAAGTGACTGCATACTCATACATAGAGTAAGCCTTGTCAATCAACTAAGAGAATTCTTCCAGGTCCCAAGTGAAAATTATCAGGATTCAAAATACCTAAATTTTATATCATTTTATTACTAATTTAAGTATTACTTTAGATAGATCATTTTTCTTACCTGTTTTTCAATACTTCTCATTGGAGAAAAATCCATGAATTTGTTATACTCAATAATCTCTATAGTTTTATTTATTTCTGACATTTTATAAGTGAAAAAATTCAAGGTGAGGATTTTTTAAACAGATTAACCTACTCCTACACTGATAGAAGTGAAGCCACACCACCAAACACAAACTTTACAATTTTGTTTTTTTGGTGGTTCCCTGGCTGGGAATCAAACCCAGGCTGCAGTGTTGAGCACACTGAAGCCTAGCTACTATACCACCAGGAAACTTCTACATCAATAGATAATAATAACTATTGTTATTATTTAATAAGTGGTAAGCTATTACAAGTTTAGCTCTGTGGTACAAAAGAATGCCATCTCTTTTCGATTTTTTAGTTTATGGACATCAAATTTTTTTTTTACTTTTCACTTCTTCCAATAACTTTTGTGAATGGCAATTCAATTGGGTTATTTGTCTGTTCCATAGTTAACACTTACTGTGACTTTATTGCAGTAAAATGAGGTAATTTTGGATTGATGTATGAGGATTCTTTGCTGAATAAAAATTATGTTAATTAGTTCTTACTCTTTCCACTTTAATCAACTTTATCAAACAGGAAAAAAGAGTATGACTAGATAACAAAGAGTCAGCCCTCATTTTACTATAAATTCTACATTTCCCTAAAAGCCTACAGTTGAAATTCATTCAACATCAAGAATTAACTTACTTCACCAAAACTGAGAATCAATATAACTTCCAGGAGCTGAAGCTGAGTAATTTGGAACACTTATTCCTATGGATGTTCTACGTTTTTTCATAAAAATAAATACAGACCCATGATTAGCCATACACAGTTTTCTATCTATGAAAAGATATCAAGGCCATAGTTGTCCCTTATTATAAGAATTTTTATATTCAGAGATATGTATCAACCACCATGAACTTACCTCAAAATCATTTTGTGTCTCTGACATTTATAGGTTTTTGCAAGTCCTTCTTAAATCTATTTATTTCTTCAGCCTTTTTATATCTTCCTACCTACCATAGAAAGTAGGTGGATGCTAAACAAGAAAATAAAAAGTTATCTTTGAAAAATCAGAAGAGAGAAGGGTAAAAGTTGGTAATACATGCAAGTTAAATTTATCCCATCTCATATTTACTTTCTATGACTTAAATATGTTCTCATTTATTTATAATTGCTTATTTCACAAAGCATAATGTACACGTTTTAATCATTTTGTAGCATTTTTCATAATTTTATTCTTCTTAATTCCTAAAACACACTCTTTGTGTGTATGAGACATAGTCAAGAAATTCATGCAATAAAGGGGTTATCAAAGAGGAGAAAGTACTAGTGCATAAAGTTTGATTGTGTCACTTACTAGTGTTTGTGCAAAATTTTAGCCTATTTGTCTTTGCGTCCTTTCAGAAAGCATGTCAAACATAAAGAAAAACAAAAGTATGTATAAAATTGAATTTCACACCATCATTGCTTTCCTCACAAAACAAGGGAAAACACCTCAAACCATTTTGGAAAAGGTGTTAATGGTTTATGGGTGCTGATGCCCTTGTAAATCTGTGGTATACAAGAGGCATAGCCTTTTTCAGCAAAGCAGAGAGTTGATTGAAGACAATCTCAGTCCAGGATGCACTGTTTAGGCCACTTCTTCAGACTTTGTCAAAAAAGCTGAAAAATTTTAGTGGAATACACCAGATAGAATAAAAATCAACTTGCAGAAATGACTGGAGTATCACCTACCACCACTTCGAATATTCTCCATCAACATCTAATGATTTCAAAAGTTAATAAAAGATGAATACCAAGAATTCTCACACCACTTCAAAAACAGCAGCACATCAAGTGTTCCCAATAGTATTTAGGCCTCTGCAGAGAAAGCAAAAACAAAGTTTTAAACCAGATTGTCACTGGAAGTGAAACTTGGGTTCATCATTACGAGCCTGAGTCAAAGCAGGAATCCATGTAGTGATATGAGAAGGACACATCTCTTCCTAAGAAGTTCAAAGTGTCACAATAGGCTAAAAAAATAATGGCTACTGTTATTTGCAACATAGTAGGTACCGTGCCAATTGGCTACAAAGATAAGGGTGCCATCATTACTGGAGAGTACTATTCCAGTCTGCTAAAACAGTTAAAAGAAGCTCTGAAGAAGAACAAAGAAAAGTATACCAAAGTGGTATTGCCTGTGACATGACAACATGCCTGTGAAAAAGAGAAATGTTGCTTTGGCTACTTTTCATGACAGTGACTTCCAAATGTTATACTGCCAACTCTCCAGTCCAGAATTTCCTCCATCTGCTTGTTATTTGTTCCCAAATTAAAAACCATATATACAGCTTCAAGGAAAAAAATGTACAGATGATAAAAAAGTTAGAACTGCAATATAAGGGCAAAAAGAAAACAGTTTTTTGAGGGTATGTACAAACTAATTGAAAGACTTGAAAAGTGTATTAGGGTTAAAGGTGAATATATTGAAAAGGAAAAATAATAGGGTGTTTTGCTCTTCTTCCTTTTCATTCTGAGAATTTCTTTACTATAAATACATTTTATTTATCCATTTATCCTTTGATTGACTCTTGGGTTGCTTTCAATTTTTTGCTATTGTGAGTAATGCTGTTATGAACACTAGTGTACAAATACCTGTTTAAGTTCCTGCTTTGAATAAAATGCTGGATTATATGGTAATGCTATGTTTAATTTCTCTAAGAAACCACCAAATTTTTTCATGGAAGCTGCACTATTTTACATTCTCATCAGCAATATACAAAGATTCCAATCTCTCCTTAACTTCATTAACACCTTTTATTTTATTTTATTCTTTCAACAGACATCTTTAATAAGTTTGAAGTAATATCTCTTTGTCATTTTAATGTGAATTTTCCAAAGACTACTGATGTTGAGCCTATTTTCATGTACTTATTTGGTGATGTGTATGTATTATTTAGAAAAATGTTTTATAATGCAAGAACATACTGAAAAACAACACAATTTAAAATTCATAACTGAATTAGATAGACAAAACATAGTACTTTATACAACAGCTACATTAATGTCTAAGAGCTACTATGGGTGCACTGAAAGAGAGCCTTTTCTTCTGTAGCCACAGGGTTGAAATTGTTGAAATTCAAACATGAAACTAATTTTTCAGTTTGCTAAATTACAAAGCAATTTAAACATTAATATTCACATGAGTATCTATTTTTAAAGCACACCTACAGGGAAAAATAAAATCATGTAAGTTTGGATAGGGGCATATGGGAAGACCTTGATGATGTTTGGGACATTGAGATTTTAATTCTTATGAGTCTTATTTTCCAGTGAAAAAAATATTTTTACCTCTAGTGATATTGGCCTCCCAACACCCAGCAAAAGTAGTCTACTCAACCTCAGCAGAAGTAAACTTCCCACTCCCAGTGAGAGTCTCACCCACAGTAATATTTACCTTTCCACATCCTTTTGAGGGGATTAACCCAACATTGCATGAGGACATACTAATTGTTTCTCCTTATAAAGAATATCTTGAATGATGGTGCTTACTGTCCTCAGGACCCACTCCTAACATCTTATTTACTTCTAGAGCTATAACTAGACCCAGCAAGCCCTTAAATTTGAGGTACAAAATGTAACTCATGAGGATGTGAGGTGTACTTCAAAAAATTACTTGATCTTTTTATTAATGCAAGGAGAAATATGGGGGACATCTGTGGTAATAAATACTAAGTATGTAGGATAATGATAGAAGCAATATATATTTGGATAAAAACACATTTGTTGTTATAAACCCACTAATAAAAATGATAGAATTAATTTTGCAGCTCTGGTAGTTATAAAACAAGCAAACAAACAAACTCTAACACTTCATTTGGTTAATTGACTGAAACATGAACCAAAAATATGGCCTATTGTGAATGAGTTGCATCAAGTTGACAATGCACTGTGGAATTGTATGCCTGAAACCTATGTAATCCTTGCTAACAGATGTCACCCCAATAAGTCTAACAATAAAAATGAATTAAAAAAAAAATGTGAGCTCTTCCTAGGTTTATTGTGGAGAAAAGGACTCAGAGGCTTGGGAAGATTTAAATAGTAGATTTATAACTTAAAATCTACTCACCTATGTAGTTCTTGAGTGTTTTTTTTTCCATCTGGCTTATTTCACTTAGCAGTATGATCTCAAAATCCATCCATGTTGTCATAAATGGTTCTATTTCATATTTTCTTACAGCTGAGCAGTATTCTACTGTGTAAATGTACTACAACTTCTTTATCCAGTCATATATCAGAGGACACATAATACAACACATAGACAATGTACTACAGAATTGCACATCTGGAACCTATGTAATTTTTACCAACCAATGTCACCCCAATAAATTTAACAATAAAATCCACTCAGCCATATTAGTAAAGTTTAGAAAACATATCTTTTGTCAATATTTTGAAAAATAAATTCATTTAGGATCTCTGAAAAATTTTATGGTAACTCTTCTCTTTAGTTAAGACTTTACAGTGTGAACCATAAACACTCAATTGGAAAACCTAAATGCAATGGAAGTAATTGGTTTCTGGAATGTCAGGAATTATGTGGCAGCGCTCAACTTCTAAAAGTGAAGTGGGTATAACCATTAAGCTGATAAGACCAATTAGAAAGAAATAGCAACTGCTGTACATTTATCAATAAGTCATTTACATTTTAGTTCCCTGTAGGTGCATCACAGAGCAGACCTTTATAATTCTGAAACAAGTCCTTTCTGTTATGTGCAGATGACTACTCTCTTACTGAAAAACAAGTCTTAGCCTGCTATTTGGCTTAGTAGAAACCAAAAACTTAATGAAGGCTCACCACGTTACCATGCAAATTGAATTTTTCATAATAAACTAGGTATTAATTGGCCAATTAAATAATAAATATGGGTGTGCACAGCAATACTCTGTAATCAAATGGGAGAAGTATAGACATAATAGGGCCTGAACAGACCCTGAATGCAAAATCAAGTTACGAGAGTATATGACCCAAATGTTCATGGTCTCTATTCTAGCTACATTGCTTTCTGTATGTCAGCATACATCTATAGCTTCATGCAGAGTTCTCTATTATCAGTTGACAGGGGAAGAGAAGACTTGGGTGTTGTTTACAGATGGTTCTGCATAATATGCAGTAGCCACCTGAAAGTGGACACCTGTGGTACTTCAGCCCCTATCTGGGAAATGCCTGAAAAACTATTATGAAGGGAAATCCTCCCAATGAGCTTTTGGCACTGTACCTGGTTGTTCACTTTGCTTGAAAGGAAAAATGGCCAAACATATAATTACATACTAATTAATTGGTTGTTTCCAATGGTTTAGCTAGATGGCAAGGGATTGGAAATAAATATTATTAGAAAATTAACAACAAAGAGATTTGGGAAAGAATGGCATAGGACAAGACAGAGAAGCAGAAGGAATACTTCCTAAATTATTCTCTGAGACCAGCATTACTCTAATATCAAAAAAGAAAGATATTACAAAACAAGAAAACTACAGACCACAGTCTTTTAATAAAATAGATACAAAAGTTCTCAATAAAATATTAACATAATGAATTTAAGAATGTATAAAAATAGAATAGAAATTTTCTATCATCATCCTTACACAGAACATCTATTTAGACAATGAGTCATGAACAATAGCACTTTGGTGAAAGTCCAGACGTCAGTGAAGAAATTCAAGAACACCATTGGGACAAAAATTAATATGTTGATGAGAGTAAGAATAGTTACACTTCACCCACATTATCCCTTCTACAAAATAGCACAGCTCAGTGCCAAGAGAGATCAACTTAACCTGTAATTTTTCACACTCAGGAAAGTAAGAGTATAGTCAGTAAATGTTTGGCTTCTCCTGCCCAAGAGGCCCATCTCCTTTATTTCCCACTTAAAATACTGAGGTAGATAATTGGAAAAGTCAAAGAGTTGGAAGAAGACAGGCAAAGGACACAATAACCAAGGCTCAGAACTCATGAAAAGAACATGGATATTACTGAATGCTTTGTGTACACTAACAGGAAGCCTACCTGTCAGCTGCTTAAAATGCCTTACATGATGACCCCTTTAACTGTTACATGGGCACCCCGATGCTCTGAGCACCTTACCTGCATCATGTATTCAGCTTCCTGAACACACACGCACACACACACACACACACACACACACACACACACACTGACAACAAGTGAAATACTTTATAAAGCACTCACAAAGCTGTGCAGAAAGTTGATTAATCTCTCAGAATTGAGAGAAGACATACATCTTGAACATTTTAGGGTACCCCCCCTTAGAGAAACAAATGAAAGGCTCTCAGCACCCAAACTGACATTGCATGATTGAAAAAATTAATACAAAATTAAGCATTAGTATACTCCTGTAGAGATAACAGAAGATGTGCAGTGGGCACACCCGTAGAAAAGTTTTGAAAGACTCATGATCTTCAGGTGGATAGACAGATAAAGGCATTTTTACCCAAAACAAGTTAGTAAAGACTGGAGTAGGTGACCGCATCTACAAATGTAAATATAGCAATACAAGAAACTTGAAAAATCAAAGAAACATGACCTCACAATAAAACAAAAAAATTTCTAATAACCAATGCCAAAGAAATGGAGATCTACATACTGCCTAATATAGAAACCAAATAACACTCTTAAAAATGCTTATGGCTACAAGAGAACACAAATGGACAATTTAATGAATGCAGAAAAATAATACATTAACAAATGAGACATTTAACAAAAATATAAAAACTATAGAAAAGAACCAAACAAATTCTGGATATGAAGAATACAATTAATAAAATGAAAATGCAATACATGACCTATATCTATTAAGTGAAATAAATTCATAATTAACCTTCCAAAACATAAAGCACCATACCCAGATGTATATACTAGTAAATTATAGTAAACATTTAATAAATAAGGTATACCAATTCTCTCCAATATCTTTCAGAAGACAGAGAAGCAGAAGGAATACTTCCTAAATTATTCTCTGAGACAGCATTACTCTAATATAAAAAATTAAAGATATTACAAAACAAGAAAACTACAGACCACAATCTTTTAATAAAATAGATACAAAAGTTCTCAACAAAATGTTAACATAATGAATTTAAGAATGTATAAAAATTATACGCCATAACAAATGAAATTTAACTGTGGTATACATGAATGATTCACCCTTAGAAAATTAACAACAGGATAATGTTAATAGATACAGAAAAAGCATTTAGGAATATTAAACAGCCATCCATAAAATAACTTGAAGTGAACTAGAAATAAAGAGGACCATTTTCAATTTGATAAAAAATATGCACAAAATATCCTTCAGCTAACATAATACTTAATAAAGAGAAACTTCAAATTTTTACAATAAACTCAGAGACAAGGAGAGGATATCCATTCTCCTTACTCCTTTGTAATATTGTACTCATAGTTCTAGCTAATGCAGTAACATAAAAGAAGAAAATAAAAAATATGTGTACATATTGAGAAGAAAAAAATAAAACCGTAGTTTTTCACATATGACATGATATTTATGTAAAAAATCCATAAGGATCAATAACAACAACAATAACTTCTGAAACTAATAATCATAACAAGGATGTGGAATACATGGTTAGTATACAAAAGTCGACTCTTTTCTTACATACTGATAATGTAGAAAGAAATTTTGAAATTTAAATATATATATATATATTTATATAAACCTATCAAAAAGTAAATACTTAGGTATACACCACAAAATAAGTATAAGGTGTATTCAAAGGAAACTACAAAACTCAGATAAATATAATTAAATAACTAACTTAATGAAAAACCATTCCTTGTTATTAAATAGAAAGACTCAATATTATCAAATAACAGTTCTTCCAAAATTAATTTATAGATACAATGAAACCCTAATAAAAAAAACCTGAAAGATACTATGTGGATATTGATAAACTAATTCTAAATTATATGGGTAGACAAAGAACCCAGAGTAGCTAACACAATAATTAAGAGGAAAACCATAATGTTTATTTGGGGACGAGTGGGTTAGGGAGGGGAGAAAGGGGAGGGGGTGGGAGAGGAGCGGGGAAGCTAAATATAAGGTGATGGAAAGAGAAGTCACATTAGGTGGTGAACTTACTATCCATCAAGTTGACAATGCACTGTAGAATTGTATGCCTGAAACCTATGTAATCCTTGCTAACAGATGTCATCCCAATAAGTCTAAAAATAAAAATGAATTTAAAAAAAAGAGGAAAACCAAAGGTTGAGCACTGACAGTATTTTTTTCAAACTTATTCTAAAGCTACAGTAACTAAAATACTATATCAATAAAATAATATACATACAAATCAGTGCAATAAAATAGAGCCTAGAAATATAGCCACACAAATGTACTCAACTGATCTTCAATAGAGGAACAAAAATAGTCTTTTCCACAAATGGTTCTGGAACAAATGGCCATCCACATGAAAAATTAAACAAATACATAACCTATATACACATATTATACCCTTCACAAAAGTGAACTCAAAATAAATTACATATCTAAATGTAAAAACAGTAAGAAACCTAGATGGTGCAAGTGAAAATTACATTTCTTAGATAAAACACCAAAGGCAGAATTCATGTCAGAAATAATTTATTTCCTGGAATTTATTAGCTGAAATTAAAAACATCTGCTCTGGGAATGATAATGTCAAGAGAGTGAGAAGACAATCTACATACTGGCAGAAAATATTTGCAACAGACCGGTCTGATAAAGAATGCTATCTGAAATTCAAGAATAACTCTTAAAATCCTAAAATAGGAAAACAATCTAATTTTAAAATGAGCAAAAATTTGGAAAGACACCTCACCAAAGAAGATAAACATATGGCATATGAATATATGAAAAGATTCTTCACATCATATGTCATTAGTGAAAAGCAAATAAAAACAATGAGCTAACAATACATACTTATAAGAAATGCCAAAATTCCAAACACTGACAATACCAAATGCTACTGAGGATGTGGTGCAACATCATCTCTCACTATTTACTGTTGGGAGTGTAAAATAGTACAGCCATTTTGGAGAACACTTTGTTTCTTAGGAAACAGTCATGAAACTAAAAATGCTCTTACCATGTAATTAAGAAATTACACTTCTTGTTATTTATACAAAGTATGGGAATACTTTGTTTTAAAAAGCTGCACAAGGATGTTCATAGCAACTTATTCATAATTTTTACAACATAGATGCAACCATGATGTTCCTCAGGAGGTGAATGAATAAATTAACTGTGATATATCCATATATTACTAATAAAATATTATTCAACACTAAATTATATAAGCTATCAAACTATGAAAAGAAATGGAGGAACTTTAAGTGCATATTAGTAAATGAAAGAAAATGGTCTGAAAATTCTATGCAACATATCATTCCAGTTATGTAACATTCTGAAAGTGGTAAAACTATAAAGAAAGTAAAAAGAACAGTAGCTGCAGGTGTTTGGCTTGGGGTATAATGATAATGAATAGGTGGAGCAAAGAGGATTTTTAGGAAAGTGAAAATACGTTGAATTATATCGTAATGATGAGTACATGTCATTATACATTTGTCAAAACAATTAGAATCTACAACAGGTAGAGTGAACTGTAATGTAACCATAGAATTTGGGTCATTATAACATGTCAATATAAGTTAATCAACTGTAGCAAATGTGTCATTCTTATGGAGAATGTTGATAATTGACAAGGCTATGCATATGTGGAAGCAGAGAACAGATGAGAATATTGTACTTTTCTTCAATTTTGTCTTAAAGTTTAAACTGCTCTAACAAAAAGTAGTCACACAATCACACATATACATAAAAATAAATAAATAAATAGAAAATATCAACATCAAACTTGACCAAGCAGAAAAAAAATCTATGAAGTAGATAACAAATTATGCAAAATCCCACACATAAATAAAACACATAAAAAGAGTAAAGAAATTACATAGGTTTTATGAGATATCAAAACTATAATTACTGTAAGTATTGTGAAAGTCCCAAAAGTAAAAGAGACACAGGTACATAAAACTTTCTCAAAGAAATAATGGCTAAAACTTCCTGAATATAGAGACAAATGTGTACGTCCAAACACATGAAATTCAAAATTTCTCAAAGAGATTCAACATAAAGGAGGAATCACCAAGATGCATAATCAACAGTGGAAATAAAAGAAAAAGACAGAATTTTTAAAGTTGCAAAAGAAAAGCAACTTGTTATATAAAAGGAAACCCCTTTAAGGTTTTATTCAAATTTATCAACAGAACCTATGCAGACCAGAAAAAGAGGGTGATAGATTTAAAATGTTGGGATAAAAAAGTTGCAAATGAGTAATACATTATAAAGCAAAGTTGTCTTTCAGAAATAAAGGAGTGTTGTGGACTATTAGAAAAAAATAAAAAACTAAAACAAAAGCTACAGAAATTTTTATTATTAGATCTGCTTTACAAAAGACATTAAAAAAGAGTTCTTCAAGATAAAGTATGATGATAAAAAACATGAAAACAAATAAAAATATAAACCTCACTGGCAAATATAAGTATATAGACAAATTAAGAAAACTAATACTGTAATGGTGGTATAAAAAGAAATAACTCTATAAAGCTTAAACTGCATTAGCATTAGAAGTAATTATAGCCACAATTATTTATTTATTTTAAATTTTATAATTATATTTATCATACAATATTATATTAATTTCAGGTGTACAACATAGTAATTAGACATTTATATAACTTATGAGGTTAATTACCTCAATAAATCTAGTACCCATTTGACACCACACATAGTTATTACAATATTATTGACAACATTATTCTGTTTCCTATTCTTTACATCCCCATGATTATTTTGTAACTACAAATTTGTACTTCTTAATTTTTTCCCCTACTTACTTATAACTCCAAAGTGCCTGCCATCTGGCAATGTTCAAATTATTATCTGTGTGTATGAATTTGTTTCTGTTTTATTTGTTTTTCAGATTCTACATATAAGAAAAATCATATGTCATTTGCCTTTTCCTGTATGATTTATTCCACTCAGCGTAATATGCTCTAGGTTCATCAATATACTTGCATATGGCAAAATTTTATTCTTTCTTATTGCTGAGTAATATTATATTTCATTGAATATACAAGAATAACCTAAAACAAATCCAGCAACAAATGCCTCCATTTTTCACATTGCATAACTGGATACTTTCTGGACAGTCCTCATATATACCACCTCTATTTTATCTATTCATTCATTGATGAACACCCAGGATGCCTCTATAAGCTGGCTATTGTAAATGATGCTGCAATGATGCACATATCTCTTTGAAATAGTGAGATTAGTGGATTCTTCTTTGTCTCTTTGCATAAATTTTGTTTCAAAGTCTATTTTGTTTGGTAAAATTATTGCTATCTCAGTTTTTTTTTTTATTTTTCATTAGATATGTATCTATTCCATCCCTTTATTTTCAGTTGCGTGTTTCTTTCAATCTGTATTGGGTCTTTTGTAGACAACACATGCAAAGATTTTAAATTCTTATCCATTCATCCATCTTATTTCCCTTGATTAGAGCATTTAATCTATTTACATTGAAAGTCATTATTGATAATATGTAGCTATTTCCATTTTATCATTCACATTTTTAAACTGTTTTTCTTCTTTTCAAAGAAGTTTCATTAATACTCCTTGCAATTGTTTGATGATGATGAACTCCCATAAGTTTTTCTTGTCTGAAAAGTTCTGAACCTGTAATTTGATTCTAAATGATAGCTTTGCTGTATAGAGTAATTTTGGTTTAGGTTCTTGCTTTCTGTAGTGTTGAGTATTTTGTGCTAATCTCTACTGACCAGCAAAGTTTTTGTTGAGAAATCAGTTGCCAGACTTGTGGGAATTCCTTTGTAGGTAACTAAGTGCTTTTCCCTTGCTGCTTTTAAGATTCTTTGTTTTAACCTTTAGCATTTTAATTATGATGTGTATGCCTTATTTAGTTTATCTTGTTTGAAATTTTTGGTGCTTTCTGCTTGTTTTTCTATTTTCTTTGCTACATTAAGGAAGTCCTCTATCATTATTCCTTCAAATAAGTTGTCAATTCCTTGCTCTGTCTTCTGCTACCTCTATGATGTAAATGTTGCTGTGGTTGATGTTTTTGCAGAAGTCTCTTAAAGTTTATTATCCTCATTTTTCTGGATTTGTTTTTCTTTTTGTGTTTTTATGTTTTTCTGCTACCTTATTTTCCAATTTGCTGATTTAATCCTTTGTTTTATCTATTTTACTGTTGATTTATTCTAGTATTCTGTAATTTAGTTATTGTATTCTTCATTTCTGACAGAATCTTTTGAATGCTTTTTATTTTTTATTTTGTTTCTTGTTTCTATGTTGAAGTTCTATATGAGATCATTGAACATTCATATAACCAATGTATTGAACTCTGCATAGATTGCTTGTCCACATTTTGTTTGGTTCATTTTAAGAGCTTTTTCCTTTCTTGTTTGTTTGTTTTGTTTTGTTTTTTAATTTGGGAAATGTTTCTTTGTCTTCCTAGTTTGGCTGACTCCATGTGTTTTTTCCTATATATTAGGTGGAGCTATTATGTCTCCCTGTCTCAGTAGAGTGACCTAATGTCATGGGTGTCATCTGGTAACCTGAGCTGGGTACTGCATGTGTGTACTTCATATGGGTTGTGTTTTCCTTTCCAATGTAGTTGAAACTTGGTTTGTGTATGCATCTAAATAAAACAGATTGACCCTCAAGCTGATTGACTGGTTGTGAGGACTTACTATGATTACAACAAAATTATTGTGCAGAGGCTGACTTTACAAAGCAAGATTCAATTTGGTAGGCCTCTGGTGCCTTCCCAGTCTTCCCTTTGGTTGTTTTGTCACTGTAGGCAGACAAGGTGGTGCTTCAGCTTGGTCTGAAGCTATCCAAAAGACATGCAGCCCTTTGAGCCTCCTGGAATGAACCATAAAGTAATCAACAGATGGCTGCCACATTTGCTGGCATTCGAGCTACCTGGGAGAATGTAGCTAATGCCAGACTTGGGGCTTCTTAGAAAAAGGTATGGGGCATGCCAAGGTAAGATACTGCTGTTAAAGGTTAAGGGACCTTTGAGAGATTTTAGAAAATTCCACAGCATAAGCCGTGAGAGGCTTTTTGTATGAAAAATATCCCACTAAAAGTGGCTTGTGTTGGCTTTCACGTTAAGGTGGCAGGGTCTTATGGAATCACCATGACAGAGAAAATGGTGTCAGCCAGGATAATGGAGACTCAAATATGGTGGCTGCCTGTGTCTTCATGCTCAGAGTGGGAAGGGCTCAACAAGGAAACTAATGGCTTCTGCCAACACTTCTGTGGGAGAAATCTGACCCCCCTCATTCTGAAGCTAGATAATTCAGTTTCTTTCCATATATCTTGGCCTTCTTTTAAGATGTTGCCCCAGGACTAAAGACGAGGACTGAAGTCTGTTGGTGAGTAAACCCATGTGCAGGTCCTTTAAAAAGACTGTGTGAAACTCCAGTGGCCCTATGTTTCTCTTGGCCACAAACTCAGCTGGTTTTCACACCCAGAAGTTATAGAAACTTCTATCTTTGGCACTGGAACCCTGACTTTGGGAGTCTTCTGTGAAGCTAGAACCTCTTGCTTATCAGTAAGGACCTCTGCAACTGAGATACTTCTGATTTTTAACTGCCACACAATGCTGTGAGACCTGACTGTTTAATGTCTTCACTCCTCCTACTAATCTTGAAGTGACTTATTCTGTATATCCTTAGTTGTAGGACTTCTGTTTGGCTAGACTTTAGGTGATTCTCAATGATGGTGGTTCTGTTGTTCAGTTGTAATTTTGATTTGATAGTGAGAGGATGCAAGTACAGTATTTACATACTCTGGCATCTTGACTGGAAATCCAAATTATTTATTAATACATAGAAAATATAAAATACGTAAATTGTTGATATGAGAAAATAAAATACAATGGAGATGATAAAAGCATATAATATTTGTATGTGAAAAAATTTAAGTGTCACCAGTGTTAAAAAGAAAGTTATAATTATAAGATACTTTGTGAAAGCCTCATGGGAACCAACAAGCATGAACTTGTGGTAAATGTAGAAAATATAAAGACAAAGCAATCAGCACATACCTACAGAAAATCTCAAATAATGAAAAAAAGTCAAGAGAAGAAGAAGAAAAGAAACAAAGAAACTACGCAACAGACAGATAACAATAAGATGGCAATAGTATGTTTTTACCTGTTAACAATTACTTTAAATGTAAATGAATTGAATTATCAAATAAAAAATTAGATGCTGAATAAATAAAAAAAGAAGACCCAACTATATACTGTCTACAAGAGACTTACCTAAGGACATATATAAGTAAAAGATACTCTATACAAATAAACACAAAAAGAGAGCAAGAAAAGGAATACCTATCTCAGATAAAACAGTGTTTAAGTAGAAATCATTACTAAAGACCAAGAAAGTTACTATATAACAGAATAAGGGTCAATTCACAAGAATATATAACAATTGTAAATATATATGGACACAACATTGGAGCATCTTAGTATATAAAATAAATATTAATAGAACTGAAGACATAAACAGACAATAATAGAATAATATTAGGGGATTTCAATACCCCACCTGAAGAAAAGATAGATCACTGAGACAGACAAATCAATAAGTAATCAGAAAACTTGAACAAAATTGAAAAAATTCATCAATCTAACAGATATACAGAATATACCATTCAATAATAGCAGAATATACTTTCTTCCAAAGCATGTATGGATATTCTCCTGGATATATTATATGTTAAGGTTACAAGGAAAAGACTAACAAATTTCAATAGATAGCAACTATATTGAGTATTTTTAACTTTATAATATATAGTAGAAATCAATAAAAATAAAAAACTGCAAAATTTACGAATATATGTAAATGAAACAACACACTCCTGACAATAGGTCAAAGAAGAAATTTTAAAAAATAGAAAATGTATCTTGAAATGAATAAAAATGAAAATACAACATACCAAAATTCATGAGAAGGAGCAAAAGCATTCTGAGAAAAATATAATAGTGATGAATGTCTATATTAAGAAAAATATAAATATCTCAAATAACCAGCTTAATTTGACACCTGAGGGAACTAGATAAATAAGAACAAATTAAGACTAAATTTAGTAGCAGAAAGTGAACAACAAAGATCAGAATAGAAATAAATGAAATAGAACTAGAAATATAACTTGTACCATAAAAACATACACAAAAATATAAAATATTATAAACAATTATACATCATCAGTTTTAATGATCTAGAAGAAATAAATATATTTCTAGACACAAACTTCCCAAAACCAAATCACAAAGAGATAAAATAAACTTAAACAGAACAAGGAAACTCAATTAGTATTTTAAAACTCTCAATGAGAAGCCCAGAGGAAGATGTTTTCTAATAGTAAAAACTTGCAACGAGTAATTAGAGATCTTATATATAGTATAATAGACATAAAAAAACAATATTTTATTATAATTATCAGACTTGCTAAGATATTATGTCTTAATTATTTCCACCACAAAATGTAAATACTAATTATGTGATGTAATAGAGGTGTCATCACTATACTGACAATCATATTACAATATATAAATGTATCAAATCAACATATTTATCAACCTTAAATTTATATGATGTTCTATTTCAGATACAGTTAATTAAAAATTTTAAAAATTAAACTAGAAAATTAACATTCAACATTATAATAGCAAGGAGTAGAATGACAATTACCTGGGGGTGGGGGTGAAAATAATAGGAAAAAATGAAATATTTGTCAAAAGATACATACTTCCATTATAAGATGGGTAGGTTTTGAAAACCTAATGCACAGCATTAACATTATAGTTAATAATAATGTATACTTGAAATTCAACAAGAGATTAATTTTTAAATATTCTCAAAATGCAAAAAAGTGGTAAGTATATAAGATGATAAATATACCAAAACATCATGTATTGTTACACGTGAATGTTTACCAATGGGTAACTTCAGCAGAATAGGATTTTAATAATCAAGTAGATTTGATTGCCTGTTCTGTGCATATGTTTACCAGTCAGCATCTTTCCATAGCCAACTCTTTCCTTATCCAATGGGCACATGAACAAAGTAGATAATAGTGGCATATTTGAAGGTCATGTTTGTGCTTATTAACATGGACTTCCATTCAACAAAACCCACCTTATTATGGTCACATCTGATGCTCCATCAATCATTAGCAGAAACCATCACTGAATGTTGATATGGTGCCAATTCCTGGAGTAATTAGTCAGCAACTTGTGAGAGGTGACAGCATGGCATAGACACTTACTCTAGATATGAACTTTTTTCATGCATGTAAATACTTTTACCAAAAGTACCATCTGTAAACTTATAGAATGCCTTATATGCAATCATTGTATACCCCATAAAATTGTTTCTGATTGATGAACTTACTTCACAGCGTAAGAAGTGTGCCAGTCAATAGAACTCTACTCATTGAATTTACTAGTCTTATTTTGTACCTGACCATGTTGGGGTAGCTGGCTTGATCAAATAATAAAATGGCATTTGAAGATTCAGTTCAAATGCCAGCTAGGCACAAGCTTCTCCCAGAATGCTGTATATGCTCTGAATAGACATTCAATATATGATGATTTTCTACCATAGTAAGGATTCACAGGCCCAGAAATCAAAAGGGAAAAATGGGAGGGCACCACTCACTGTTAACCCCAGAGACCCACTAGCTAAAATTTTACTTTTCATTTTTGAAACTTTATGTTCCACTGGCATAAGGTCTTTGTTCCAGTGGGAGGAATGCTTCAACCAGGAAACACAATTATTTAATTGATCTGGAAGTTAAGACTGTCACCTGGTCACATTGAACATCTTATTTCTTTGAATCAATAGGCAAAAAATGGGACTTACAGTGTTGGCTGGGATGATTGGTCCTGTCTACCAAA
This sequence comes from Lyroderma lyra, assembly GCA_004026885.1. Taxonomy (NCBI): domain Eukaryota; kingdom Metazoa; phylum Chordata; class Mammalia; order Chiroptera; family Megadermatidae; genus Lyroderma; species Lyroderma lyra. The sequence goes on from PVJL010006108.1 coordinate 50,091, forward strand.
GGTAAATTGTACTACTACTCCAATTTATACCCCCTAATTAAGGGTAGAAAATGTATGTCTAAAATACAGGAGATCTTTCAGGATATATTTTAGTATTATTATGCTTAGTGATTAAGGTTAATGGAAAAATAAAGCAACTGAATGCAAGTGAAACTACTAATGAGCCATATTCTTCAGGAATGAAGATTTAAATCACCCTACCAGGTTAAGATTCAGGATCAGCTGAGATGCTTGCTAAAGACAAAAGCAATACAGAATGTGTTGTAGAAAAGGCAGATAAATACCAGATACAATCATATGATCAGTTACAGAAATGAGGGCTGTAATTTTCATGAGCAGGGCAAAATTTCTCTATATGAGAAATACATTTTTGTGTGTATATATTCAGCAAATATTTTGTTTACATTTCTATCTTATTTTGTTATATAAAATATGATTATTTTATATCAGTATTTAATTATTATTAATTTTAACACCATAACTTTTACATTGTGGGGTATCAGAAGTGTTAACATCGCTCAAAGATTTAACCTCCTTTACTGGAAAAAAATTAGTGCATCTTTGGCTGAAAAAATAGTTGTATTATGGTGTGTGTAATCACACCCTTGTGACTGCTTTTATTTGGAGATTAAGTATGCTATAAGAAGAAGAATAGGAGTGCCAAGTAGACAATGGCTGGACTTGTGATGGTTAATTTTGTGTTTTTTGTTCTGTTTTCTAACTCTTTAATGAATTTTTACCTGAGGTCATTAAGCATTTCTATAACCAGTGTTTTATTTTGTTTCCTTTTCATTTCTATACCCCCATTCTATAGTCACACTGATGTCAGCTCAGACAGTCTTTTTTCTCAAGTTTATTATCATTGTTTACTGCTTTTCCAGAAAGGCTACTACATAACAAGAATGTTGCCTAGGAACTTGTCTTTTCTTAAGGGCGACAATGCCTTGAAACTTGCCCTTGAGTTAGTGTATCACTAATTTTAACACTTCATTCCAATTCTTTCATGCTTTGCTGGAAGTAGGCATCCTCTCAATGGATCACTGATTGGCTCTCCACCTTCAATTAGTTTTCAGTCTGTTTCCATAAGGCACAGGACCTCTTAAAGATTAAGAAAATGTACAAGAGTGTTTCAAACAATATCCAGAGGATTTCAAAACTGTTCACAATAGAGGCTGTCACATGTATAAAGAGCAGACCAAGAGAACAGACTTAGAAAAATTCTTTCTACCTTCCTCTCTCAGTCTACATAAAACTTAATGGTTACTTAAATCCACAATTTTCTTGGTCCAAAATCACTTTGTTTGCTTCTCCTAGAGCACTGGTTCCCAAACTTGTTCTACTTGTGTACTCCCTTTCAACCCATTTCTAAAAATTTTGCTCCTTGTTTTTAAAATAGCTGTTTTCAATTTTTTTTTACATATTAAGGCCTTATTTACTTAAAATATATACTATTCTTGTGTTACATGAATAAAAGTTTAGAAGAGCTGTTCTTCAAGTGCAATCCAGGGATTCCTGGTGGGGTCCTCTTTAGGGGTTTCGGAATATAAAGGGATACTGAAATAAAAAAGACCTGCAACAATAAACGGTATAGAAGAAGACATCGGTACTAAACTTATAGACCTAGGACTCAAGGAAGACTTCATGAACCTGTCCTCAAAGGCAAGGGAAGTAAAAGCAAAAATAAATGAATGGGACTATATCAAACTAAAAAGCTTCTGCACAGCAAAAGAAACCATCAACAAGGCAAAGAGACAGCCAACTGAATGGGAGAAAATATTCACAGATAACGCATCAGATAAGGGTCTAATATCTAAAATATATAAAGAACTAATAAGACTTAACAGCAAAAAAACAAAAAACCCAATTGAAAAGTGGGCAGAAGAAGTAAACAGACACTTCTCCCACAAAGAAATACAAATGGCCAGCAGACATATGAAAAAATGCTCATCCTCATTAGCTCTCAGGGAAATGCAAATCAAAACCACAATGAGATATCACCTCACACCTGTTAGAATGGCTGTTATCAACAAGACAAGGGATAACAGGTGCTGGAGAGGATGTGGAGAAAAAAGAACTCTGGTACACTGCTGGTGGGAGTGCAAACTGGTATAACCACTGTGGAAGGCAGTGCGGAGATTCCTCAGAAAATTGGGAATGGAGCTCCCATTTGACCCAGCAATCCCCCTTCTGGGGATTTACCCAAAGAACTTGAAAACCTTTGTCCGCAAAGACTTATGTACCCCAATGTTCATCGCAGCGCTGTTCACAGTGGTCAAAACATGGAAACAACCAAAGTGCCCTGCGACAGATGACTGGATAAAGAAGCTGTGGTACATATACACAATGGAATATTACTCAGCTATAAGAAAAGATGACATATTGCCATTTGCAACAAAATGGATGGACCTGGAGATCATCATGCTTAGTGAAATAAGCCAGACAGAAAAAACAAAGAACTGTATGATTTCACTCATATGCGGAATATAAAACTGAAAGCAAAGAAAAAAAGAAATGAACAAACAAATAACCCATGAACACAATCAATAGTTTAATGTTTATTTGGGGACAAGTGGGTTAGGGAGGGAAGAAAGGGGAGGGGGTGGGAGAGGAGGGGGGGAAGCTAAATATAAGGTGATGGAAAAAGAAGTCACATTAGGTGGTGAACTGATTATATATCAAGTTGACAATGCACTGTAGAATTGTATGCCTGAAACCTATGTAATCCTTGCTAACAGATGTCACCCCAATAAGTCTAACAATAAAAATGAATTAAAAAAAAAAAAAAGAAAAGTGGGAGTAAGGGACAACATTTACTTTATATTTAAACATGTCTATATAATCAAAAAGTGTTTACAAAAAGCATGTATTAAATTTGTATTTCATCTAACAATTCCCAAACTGAAGTTTTGTAAATCTACTTCTTTGTTAGTCTAGTCTTTTTAAGATTATTTCTGCTGACTCACTTGGTGGTGCTGGTTTTCTTCTATATTTTGTGATTTTTAATTCTGAACTCATTCTTTGGAACGCTAGCTGTGGGACCCAGGTGGAGAATAAATTCCTCAAAGAGCCAGGTGCCAGGATTTTACCCATGTGGGACAATGTTAGATTAGAAAACTAGCTTTTTATCCCTCACCAAGGACATGATAGAAAACTAGCTCTTTAGCTCTCACCAATCTAATGAAATAGATTGCCAGTGACTACAAACTCTCAAGAGACTTGAGAATAAAATAGCTGTTTTTAAAAACTGACAATTTTGTTCAGTGCTTACTTAATGTTAAACAATGGAAGTAATAAGTCAAGAAAGAAAAATTACTACACTGAAAGTACAAACCACACATTTTGTTTTTTTGAGAACAAGAAAGGACTTTTTACTCAGAGTTGCTATAAAACAAGGGAAGAAACCACCATCAGTTACATTTTTGACAAAAACTCAAAGACAGGTAGAAAATAAAGAAAGATTTTGTGTAAAAACTTGGGAGGGCTTCTAGTGTGCCCTGATGAAGGTTAGAATCACTGGAAGATTTAGGTAGTCTAACTAGAAGTGAAGCATCCATATTATCACTTACCAAAACACAGATTTAATTTTATAATATTCATAACACAGTTACATATTTATAATGATGATCAAGTATTTAACAAACTTTTAATATATTAATAATAAAATTTACTTGTGACTCACCTCAGAAGGAAAGACAAACATACACTAACATTAAAGAAATGGAAAAGTATATTTCATGATAATGGAAATGAAAATAATTGGGGGCAGCAATACTAATATCAGACAAAATGAATTTTTAAAACAAAGACTATAAAAAGAGACAAAGAAGGACATTACATAATTATAAAATGATCAGTCCAACAAGAGGACATCATTCTCATAAACATTATGCACCCAACATAGGAGCATCTAAATACATAAAGCAAATACTGACTGACATGAAGACAGTCTCAACAGTAAGACAATCATAGTAGGGGACTTTAATACCTCACTAACACCAATAGATAGATCTTCCAGGCAGAAAATCTACACAGATACAATGGCCTTAAATGACATGCTAGAGCAATGGGTTTAATTAATATCTACACAGCATTACATGCTAAAGCAGCAGAATATACATTCTTTTCAAACCCACATAGAATATTTTCCAAGATAGACCACATGTTAGGCCACAAAACAAGCCTCAATAAATTTAATAAAATTGAAATCACATCAAGTACCGTCTCTGACCACAACAGTATAAAACCAGAAATCAATTACAAGAAAAGAACTGAAAAATGGACACATGGAAGCTAAACAATGTACTAATTAACAATACATGTGTCAACAATGAAATTAAGGAAGAAATCAAAAAGTACCTTGTGACAAATGAGAACAAAAACACAGCAACCCAAAAATCTATGGGACACAGTAAAAGCAGTCCTAAAAGGAAAATTCATAGCAATGCAGGCCTACCTAAAGAAACAGAAAAAAATATCTCGAACAATTTAACCTTACAACAAGGAAACTGGAAAATGAAAAAGAAAGCCTTAAATCAACACAAAGAAGGAAATAATAAAAATTAGAGTGAAATTAAATGTAATTGAGACTAAGAAGATAATGCAAAAGATCAATGAACACAAGAGCTTCTTTTTTTAAAAAAATAAGCAAAACTGACAATCCCTTAACTAGACTTCTCAAGAAAAAAGAGAGAGGATTCAAACACATAAAATTAGAAATGAAGAAGTAACAACAGACTACAACAACAAAACATAAGAAGTTATAAGAAAATATTATGAACAACTACATGCCAACATATTCAGCAATTTGGGAGTAATGGATAGGTTCTTAAAAACATACAAATTTCTAAAGCTAAATTAAGAAAAAACGGACAATCTAAATAGACCAATTACTAACAATGAAATTTTATCAGTGATCAACAAGATCCCAACAAATGGAAGTCCTAGACCAGATGGCTTCAGAAGTGAATTTTACTGAACATTCAAAAAAGAATTAAAATCTATACTTCTCAAACTATTTCAAAAAATCCAGAAAGAGGGCAGCCTCCCAAATTCATTTTATGAGTCCACCATTACCCTGATTCCAAAACCAGATAAAGACCCTATAAAAACAAAACAAAAAACAAAAACAAAAAACTATAAGCCAATATCCCTAATGAATACAAATGCTAAAATTCACAACAAAATATTAGGAAATTTAATTCAGCAATACATTAACACAATCATACACCCCAATCAGGTGGGATTCATTCCTTAGATGCAAGGTTGGTTCAATATGTGTAAATCAAATAACATTACAAACCACAAAAAGAAAATGAAAAAATCATGTGGTCATTTCAATAGTTGAAGAAAAAGCATTTAACAAAATTCAACAGCCATTTATGACAATAAGTGGTCAGCAAGGCGGAAATAGAAGAAACATATCTCAATTTAATAAAGGCTATATATGACAAACCCGCAGCTAAAACCATACTCAATGGGGAAAAGCTAAAATCATTCCCCTTAAGATCAGAAACAAGACAAGGATGTCCACTGTCATCATTCTTATTCAACATAGTACTGGAAGTCCTAGCCAGAGCAATCAGACAAGAAAAACAAATAAAAAGCACACAAATAAGAAAAGAAGAAGCTGAACTATCATTATTTGCAGATGACTTGTACTGTATATGAAGAATCCTAAAGATTCAGTCCCAAAATGACTGGAATTGATAAAGGAATTAAGTAAAGTAGAAGGATACAAAATTAGTATTCAGGAATAAATTCTATTCTTATACACCAATAACAAACTAGCAGAAATAGAAATTAAGGAAACAATTCCTTTTACAATTGCATAGAAAAAAAAATACCTAGGAATAAATGTAACCAAGGAAGTAAAAGCCCTGTACTCAGAAAATTATGAGACACTGAAAATAGACACAAATAAAAGGAAACATACCATGTTCATTAATAGAAGAATATAGTTAAAATGTTCATACAGCCAAAAGCAATCTATAGATTCAATGCAATTGCTAACAAAATACCAATGACATTTTTCACATAAATTAACATATAATACAAAAATTTATATGGAACTATAAACGACCTTGAGTAGCCGCTGCTACCCTTAGAAAGAACATAGTTGAAAAAATCATGCTACCAGATATCAATTTATACTACAAAACCATGTTGATCAGAACAGCATGATTTTGGAATAAAAACAGACATAGATCAATGGAATAGAATAGAGAGCCCAGAAATAAATCCATGTCTATATAGCCAACTAATCTACCATAAAGGAAGCAGGAACTTACATTAGGGTAAAGACAGTTTTTTCAACAAATTCTGCTGAAAAACCTGGAATGATACATGCAAAAAAAAAAAAAAGAAAAAGAAAAGAAAGAAAGAAAGAAATTGGATCACTTTCTTACACCATATACAAAAATAAACTCAAAATGGATTGAAGACTTAAATATAAGACTTGAAACCAAGAAGAATCATCCAGATGGCTTCGTGAGAGGACATCCCTGAGACCTCTCCTGGAAATTACAAACTGAAGAGCAAAAATAAAACAGAGGACATACCAAAGCGACACAGATTCAGCTGGGAGGTCTACCCACTGCAAGAAAACACCTAAAGGTCAGAGAGAGGGAGGTCAATGAGAGACAAGGGGAAAAAGCAGTGTGGAGAGGGGACTGCTAAAGCCCTAGGCTGGCAGAAGAAGGACTGAGAAGAGGGCTGGGGAAAAACAGGCTGAAGCACAGCACAATCCCAGGCAGGCAAAGGCATAGTCAGTGGAAGCCCCGAAAGGGGAATAGATAAATTGGCACCCATTCACCAGCTTTGGTGCACTCCTGACAGAGGGCTGGGCTTGTTCTGTGGTGCCCTTCCCCTCAGCTCCGGTGTGCTCCTGACAGAAGGCTGATCATGATCTGTGGCCCCCATTTTCCCAGCTCTGGAGCACTTCTGTTGGAGGGTCAAGCCTGCTCTGTAGTGCCCATCCCCCCAGATCCAGTGTGTTTCTGATGGAGGGCCAAGCTTGCTTAGTGGCATGCAGTCACCTAAGCTCCTGTGCATTCCTGAGAGAGGCCCAGGCTTACTTGGTGGCACACAGGGGCCTGAACTTTCGTGCCCTCCTGAGAGAGGGTCAGGCTTGCATTGTAGCACACACAGGCAAGGCTGGGCATTCCCATGACAGAGGAGAAGACTTATGCTATAAAGTGCACCTGCTCTGGCCCTGAGTACTCCTGAAGGAGGTATAGTCCTGTTTCACAACTCAGCCAGCATTCAGGGTAAGAACAATCTTGAAACAAATAGCAGTAATACACCACATTGCCCCTACCACTAGGCAGAAACTGTGAACACAGTGCCTGGATGCTTCCTTTTGCCCTCTCTCAAATCACCATTACCATGTATTGAGCCCTCCCCAAGACACTCTGACCCAGAAAAACTATCAGCAGGGTTCAGAGAAACTAAAACAAATGCACAGCAGCTTCTGTCTGCAGAGATCTAAGAGGCATAGAATATCATCACAAACCACATTTTTCCAAAGAAGAGATGCACCAAAACCAAGGCAATTGAGTCAAAGAGGAGAAGCCCAAGCTCCAGAGAAGCTCTGAGAATGAAGAAATTTAACAACCAAGAGGAAATACTGTAATATGCTACAGCGACACTAACTGGAAAGTGAAAGAAAGACCACTCCATATCTGCCAGAGAAAAATATGTTCTTATGTTAAGAAAGAGAAACACATCAACTACAATAAACTTCTTCAGGAATAAAGCATCTCAGAAAAAAATTTAAAATTTCCAAAAAAGATGGATTTGGAAATATATTATCTAAGTGACACAGAATTCAAAACTGCACTCCTAAAAATACAAAGAGCTCAGGGAATGCTGACTGAGTACTCAGACCCAGATAAATGATCTAAGAAAAAAAATCTCTGAGCAAAAGGAACACTTTAAAAAAGAAATTGAAACTATAAAGAAGAATCAAATAGAAATTGAGAAGATAAACAATGAAATAAAAAAATAAAATAAAGTGTAATCTACCTAGCATAGGAAGCAAGGATAATCAGATGAAGGAAAGAATGAGTGACATCAAAGATTCAAACATAGAAATTGAACAGAAAGTAAAAGACAGATATTTGAGAACAAACAAACAAATAAATATTTCTACAAAACTCTCTGGCTCCATTAGAAATAGAACAACATTAGAATAATAAGAATACCAGAAAAAGAACAGAAAAAAGTTCTAATGAAAGCATAATAATAAAAAAAAATGTACATGAGAACTGTCCAATTCTATGGGGAGAATTGAAACTTCAAATTGAAGAAAAAAACCAGGACCCCTAGCTACCTGAATCCCACCATACCTTCTACACAACACATTATATGAAGATGTCAAAAATCAAAAACAAAGAAAGAATTCTCTGTGAAGCGGGGGGAAAAATAGAATCTTCAAAGGAAAGCCCATCAGGGTGTCATCAGACTTCTCAGCAGAAACTCTTCCAGCCAGGATAGAGTGGAATCATATATTCAAAGATTGAAAAAGAGAAACTACAAGCCAAGAATAATCTATCCAGCAAAATTATCCTTTAGACATGAAGGAGGAATAAAAACCTTTTCAGACATATAAAAGCTGAGGGAATTTGCCAGCACAAGATCAGCACTCCAGTTAATACTGGGCCAGGCTACTTGAACTGAAACAGAAAGCCTAAATAAATGGCAAAAAGTTGGGACAACAAAAACATAAAAAGAGCGGAGCTAAAGTTTTAAATTCCCAAAGAGACTAGAAATTAAATGTGTGCTTAAGAAAAGGAGCCACTACATACGTGAAAATTTCCTTTAATTAACTTCATGGTAACTACTCAAGAAAAAAAAATAACAAAACCTGGAACCAAGACTCAAAACCAAAAAGAAATAATAAGAGACAAAAATAAACATTTCATAATGACATAAAGGACAGCACAAGAAGATGACACTCATCTATATATATATATATATATATATATATATATATATATCCCTAACCAGGAAGCACCAAAATTTGTAATTCAAATACTTAAAGATCTAAAAGGTGAAACTGACAAAGTGACAAAGACACACCCGCTTGACAGTCATGGACAGATCATCCAGACAGAAAATAAATGAATAAATATCAACTCTAAATAATACATTACAATAATTCAACATAATTGACATTTACAGGACACTCCATCCCACAACACAAGAATATACATTATATTCTAGTGCACATGGAACATTCTCAAGAATAAACCTTATGCTGGGACACAAAACTAGCCTCAGCAAATTCAAGAAAATTGAAATCATATAAAGCATATTCTCAGAACAGAAAGCCTTGAAATTGGAGATCAACTGCACAAAAAAAACTGAGAAAACAACATATATGTAGAGGTTAAACAACTTGTTATTATAAAATGACTGGATAAAAAATTAAATAGAAGACAAGATGAGAAATACAGAGAAACAAATGACAATGAAAATAAAACATATCAAAATTATTGGGATTCAGTGTAAGCAATAATAAGAGGGAAATTTAAATCATTACAGGTCTATCTCAAGAAACAAAAAAAGCACAAGTAAACACCTTAACATCCCATCTTTAAGAACTAGAAAAAAACCTAAAAAATATCCCAAAGTCACCAGAAGGTAATTATAATAATTAGAATAGAACTAAATTAAATAGAAAACAGAAAAATACTAGAGAATATTAATACAAAGAAGAGCTAGTTCTTTGAAAAAATCAACAAGATTTACAAACCCCTACCTAGGCTCACCAATGGGCAACAAGAAAAATACACAAATAACCAAATTAGAAATGAAAAAGAAGAAATTACCATTGACACATCAGAAATACAAAGCATCATAAAAAATTTTGAGGAATTATATGCCACCAAATTTAACAACCTTGAAGAAATGAACAAGTTTCTAGGAACATATAGTCTACATAAACTGAACCAAGAAAAACTAAACAATCTAAAAATACCAATCTACAGTAAATAAATTAAAATAATTATCCAAATTCTTCTAAAGGCAAAAGCCCAGGACCAGACAGTTTCACCAACAAGTTTCATCAAGCATTCAAAAAGGGGCAAATGACTATTTGCTTCAAACTCTTCCAAAAAAATGAAGAAGAGACAACACTTCCAAACGCTTTCCTTGAGGTCAACATAACATTTATACTAAAGCCTGGTAAAGATAACACAAAAAAGGAAAGTATAAATCAATATTTCTAATGAACACAGATTCAAACAATTTAAATAAAATACTAGCAAATAGAATACAGCAATACATTGGAAAGATTATACAGCCCAATGAATTGTGATTCATTCCAGGAACACAAGGATGGTTCAACATATGGAAATCAATCAATATGATACACCACATAAACAATGTGAAATATAAAAAACATATGATTATATTAATTGATGCAGAAAAAGCATTTGACAGGGTACAACATCCATTTATGATTGAGACGTTGAATAAAATGGGTATAGAACGAAAGTACCTCAACATAATAAAGGCCATATATGGCAAACCCTCAGCTAATATTTTACTGAATGGGGAAAAACTGAAGCCTAGTCTCTTAAAATTAGGAACAATGCATGGATGTCCTCTATTGTCACTGCTATTCAATACAGTGTTGGGAGTTCTAGCTAGGGAAATCAAGCAACAGAAATGAATAAATACATCTAAATTAGGAGCGAAGTTAAACTGTCACTTTTTGCAGATGGCATAATTTCTTATATATAAAAGTCTAAGGATTCTACCAAAAAATCTATTAGAAATAAGGAAACAATACAGTAAAGTTGCAGAATATAAAATCAATGTAAAAAAATCAATTGCATTTCTATATACCAACAACAAAACTTCAGAAAAGAAAATGAGACAAACTACCTGTCGTGATGATAACAAAAAAATAAAGTACCCAGGAATAAACTTAACAAAGAACGTGAAGGACTTATATAATAAAAACTATAAGACACAATTAAAAGAGATTGAAGAGGACACAAAGAAATGGAAATATATTTTGTGTTCATGAATTGGCAGAAAATAGTTAAAACAGCTAATCAAAATAGTTAAAATGGCTATATTGCCCAATGCCCAAAGCAATATACAAATTTAATACAATTCCCATAAAAATACCACAAACATTCTTCCAAGAAACAGATAAAATAATCACCAGATTTGTACGGAACCACAAAAGACCCTGAATTGCCAAGGCAATCCTACATAAAAAGAATAAGGCCACAGGCATCACATTCCCCAATTCCAATCTCTACTACAAAATATCAATAATCAAGAAAGCTTGGTATTGGCAGAAAAATAGGCACACAGATGAATGGACCAGAATCAAAACCCCAGAAATAAGACCACAAACATATGAACAGATAATTTTTGACAAAGTAAAAAAATGAACAATGGAAAACAATAAAGAAATCTTTTCAGTAAATATTGTTGGGAAAGTTGGAAAAGCACATTCAAAATAATTAATCTGAACTGTGAACAGTCACCATATACCAAAATTAAGTAATAATAAATTATAAACCTCTACATAAGACCCAATACAATAAACTATATATAAGAAAACATTGGCACTAAACTTACAGAACTCAGGCTCAATGAGGATTTCATTAACCTCACTTCGAAAACAAGGGAAGTAAAAGCGAAAATAAATGAATGCAACTATATCAAACTAAAAAGGTTCTGCACAGCAAAAACAAATAAACAAAACAAAACAAAACAAAACACCCGTCAACCAACCAAAGAAACATCCAGCCAAATAGGAGAATATATTTGCAATAATTGTCTGTGATAAGGGGCTAACATGTAAAATATATAAGAAACTTGTACAGCTCAACAATAAAAAAAACAACAACAATCCCATTAAAAAATAGCCAAAGGACCTGAACAAATACTTCTTTCAGGAAGACATACCAATGGCCAAAAATATATTAAAAAATAAAATGCTCAATGTCACTAACTATTAAAGAACTTCAAATCAAAACCACAATGAGATACCATCTCAAACCTGTTCAAATGCCTATAATCAGCAAGATAAGAAATAACAAGTGTTGGAGAGGATGTGGAGAAAAAGGAATTCTCATACACTGCTGGTGAGGCAAATAGGTACAGCCACTAGAAAGGACAGCATGGAGTCTTCTCAAAAAATTAAGAATAGGGGAGTTCCCTGATGGTGTAGTGGCTTAAGGCTTCGGAGCTGGCGCTGTCAGTGCTGCGACATGGGTTCGATTCCCAGTCAGGGAGCTACCTACATACCAAAAAGCAAAAAAAAAAAAAAAAAAAAAAAAATTACGAATAGAGTTACCATATGACCTGGCAATTCCACTTGTGGGCATCTACTCCCAAAATTTGAAAACCTTAATCCACAAAGATATATGCACCCCAATGTTCAATGTAGCACTATTCATTGTGACCAAATCATGGAAACAGCCAAAGTATCCTTTCATAGATGACTGGCTAAAGAAGCTCTGGTATATATACACAATGGAATATTACTCATTTATAAGAGAAGATGTAATGGGGCCATTTATAACAATATGGATGGACCTTGAGATCAGCATGTAAAGTGAAATAACTCAGACAGAAAAAAAAAGAACCATATGATTTCACTCATTTGTGGAACACAAAGCTGAAAGCAACCAAGAAAGAGAAACTCATAGACGGAATCAATAGGTTAGTGTTTAGTGATGATCTGAGGAAATGGAGGAGCAGGGTGGGAGATGAAGGAATTGGTGTCAAATATATAGTGATAGAAAAAAAACTGACTCTGGGTGATGAACATATAACCCAACATATAGATGATGTATTGTAGAATTGTACAACGGGAACCTATGTATTTTCTACTAATCAATATCATTACAATAAACCTAACAATAAAAATTAAGAAAAAAATTAAGTAAAAAGACCTGAAACCATAAAACTTCTAGAAGAAAATACAGGAAGTCACTTCTGGGACATTACCATTAGCAATGCCTTTAAGTATATACCTTTTTGGGCAAGGGAAACAAAGGAAAAATATATACAAATGGGACTGCATCAGAATAAAAAATTCTTTTACACCAGAGGATACCATCGACAAAACAAAAAGACATCCCACAGAATGGGAGAAAATATTCACCATGAGGCATATGATAAAGGGTTAATATTAAAATTAATAAGAAAATCAAATAACCCATGGACACAATCAATAGTTTAATGTTTATTTGGGGATGAGTGGGTTAGGGAGGGGAGAAAGGGGAGGGGGTAGGGGAGGAGGGGGGAAGCTAAATATAAGATGATGGAAAGAGAAGTCACATTAGGTGGTGAACTTATTATACATCAAGTTGACAATGCACTGTAGAATTGTATGCCTGAAACCTATGTAATCCTTGCTAACAGATGTCACCCCAATAAGTCTAACAATAAAAATGAATTTAAAAAAAAGAAAGAAAAAAAGAAACTCATACAAGTAAACACCAAAAATACAAAAAGATGTTCAACATCACTAATTATCAAAAAAATGCAGATCAAATCCACAATGCGATCCACCTCACTGCTGTCAGAATGGCTCTCATCAATAAGCTAATCAAAAAAAAGTGTTGGCAAGGATATAGAGAAAAGGAAATCATTTTGCACTGTTTGTGGAATTGCAAATTCTTCAAACCACTATGAAAAACAGTATGGAGTTTCCTCAGAAAATTAAAAATAAAACTACCTTATGATCCAGGAATTTTACTCCTAGGCATTAACACAAAGAATTCCAAAAAATATGTATGCTCCCCTATGTTTATTGCAGCATTATTTACAATAGCCAACATATGGAATCAATCAAAATGCCCATCAATAAATGATTGGATAAAGAAGCAGTGGTACATTTACACAAAGGAATATTACTCAGCCATGAAGAATAAAATCTTTCCTTTGGCAACAACATGGATGGATCTAGAAAATTTCATGCTAAGTGAAATTAGTCAAAATGAGAAAGGCAAATACCATACAACCTCACTTATATGTGGAATCTAAAGAACAGAATAAACAAACAATTGAAATTTAAAAAATATTTTTGGACAAAGACAATAGCTTAGTAGCTGCTAGAGAGAAAGCGGAGAAGGGGATGGAAAAAAAAGGGAGGAGGATTCAACATATGGTGATGGAAAAAGAAATGATTATAGGTGGTGAGAACACAATGCAACACGTAGATGATAAATAACTGTACACATACAACCTATGTAATTTTGATGAACAATTTCACCCCAATAAATTTAATTAAGAAAAATTATTGCTCTTCTTGAATTTTTTTGCGAGAGTTTTACAGATATTAAATCTCCTTTAAATGTTTGATAAAATTCACTAGTGAAGTTGTATGGTCCTGGACTTTTGCTTATGGAAAAGATTTGGGTGATTGTTTCAATTTCCATAGAGTTGATCAGTCTATTTATATTATCCAGTTCTTCTTGCTTAAGTCTAGAAAGGTTTATATTTTTCAAAACTTTTCTACTTCTTCTAGATTATTCAATTTGGTTGCCTATAGTTCTTTTTTTTAATTCATTTTTATTGTTAGACTTATTGGGGTGACATCTGTTAGCAAGGATTACATAGGTTTCAGGCATACAATTCTACAGTGCAATGTCAACTTGATGTATAGTAAGTTCACCACCTAATGTGACTTCTCTTTCCATCACCTTATATTTAGCTTCCCCCCTCCTCTCCCACCCTCTCCCCTTTCTCCCCTCCCTAACCCACTCATCCCCAAATAAACATTAAACTATTGATTGTGTCCATGGGTTATTTGTTTGCTCATTTTTTTTTCTTTGCTTTCAGTTTTATATTCCGCATATGAGGGACGTCATACAGTTCTTTGTTTTTTCTGTCTGGCTTATTTCACTAAGCATGATGATCTCCAGGTCCATCCATTTTGTTGCAAATGGCAATATTTCATCTTTTCTTATAGCTGAGTAATATTCTATTGTGCATATGTACCACAGCTTCTTTATCCAGTCATCTGTCCCAGGGCACTTTGGTTGTTTTCATGTTTTGGCCACTATGAACAGTGCTGCAATGAACATTGGGGTATATAAGTCTTTGCGGACAAAGGTTTTCAAGTCTTTTGGGTAGATCCCCAGAAGGGGGATTGCTGGGTCAGTGTTGCCTATAGTTCTTCACAGTATTCTTGTATGAACCTTTGTATTTCTGTTGTGTGAGTCATAATTTCTAATTTTTCATTTCATATGTTGATTATTTGTGTCTTTTTCAAATCTTTTCTTAGTGAGCCTTGCCACAGGTTTGTTAATTTTATTATGTTCATTGAAAACCCAGCTCTTTGTTCCATTATGTTTTTTAGTTCTCTATTTTATTTAGGTCTGCTCTAATTTTTATTGTATTTTTCTTTCTTCTGACTTTGGATATTATTTTATTTTTTTTCCTAGTTTTTGAAGATGGCATGTTAGATTGTTTATTTGGGATTTTTCTTGTTTCTTTATATAAGTCTGTGATGATATTAAAATTTTCCTTTTTATTTGACTTGCACTGTTAATCAATAGTTTTGGTAAGATGTTTTAATTTTCATTTATTTCTATGTATTTTAACATACTTCAGTTATATTTTTTATTTAACTTTTAAAATGTATTTTCTAAATGTGTAGGGGTGAAATCAGTTAGTAAAATTATATAGGTTTCAAGTGTACAATTTGACAACCCAGAAACTATGTGTTGCATTGCAATGCTTACAACCCAGAGACAATTCTCTTTGTCACCATATATTCGACCTCAACTTTCTCCTTTACCACTACCCCTCCTCTTACCTTCTGGTAACCATTAAACTATTCTTTTGTTTCTGTGTTGTATCACAGATTGATTTTTATGTGTTGAACCATTCTTGTGCTCCTGAGATGAATTGCACTTGATCATGATATATAGTCTTTTTGATGCATTGTTTTATTCTATTTGCTAATATTTTGTTTAGGATTTTTGCATCTGTGTCCATCAGAGATATTAGTATATAGTATTTTCGTGTGTGTGTGTGTGTTGTCTTTACCAGGCTTTGGTATTAGAGTAATGTTGGTCCCACAGAATGAATTAGGAAGTATTGCTTCTCTTCCATGTTTTGGCCACTGTGAACAGCACTGCAATGAACATTGGGGTACATAAGTTATTGCGGACAAAGGTTTTCAAGTTCGTTGGGTAGATCCCCAGAAGGGGGATTGCTGGGTCAAATGGTAGCTCCATTCCCAATTTTCTGTGGAATCTCCACACTGCTTTCCACAGAGGTTGTACCAGTTTGCACTCCCACCAGCAGTGTACCAGAGTTCCTTTTCCTCCACATCCTCTTCAGCACTTGTTATTCCTTGTCTTGTTGATAATAGCCATTCTCACAGGTGTGAGGTGGTATCTCATTGTGGTTTTGATTTGCATTTCCCTGATAGCTAATGAGGATGAGCATTTTTTCATATGTCTAATGGCCATTTGTATATCTTCATGGGAGAAGTATCTGTTTAGTTCTTCTGCCCACTTTTCAATTGGGTTGTTTGGTTTTTTGTTGTTAAGTATTATTAGTTTTTTATATATTTTAGGTATTAGACCCTTATCTGATGTGTTATTGGCAAATATTTTCTCCCATTCAGTTGGCTGTCTCTTTGCCTTGTTGATGGTTTCTTTTGCTGTGCAGAAGGTTTTTAGTTTGATATAGTCCCATTCATTTATTTTTGCTTTTACTTCTCTTGCCTTTGAGGACAGGTTCATGAAGTCTTCCTTGAGTCCTAGGTCTATAAGTTTAGTACCAATGTCTTCTTCTATACAGTTTATTGTTGCAGGTCTTATATGAAGGTCTTTAATCCATTTTGAGTTAATTTTTGTATATGGAGAGAATTCACAGCTCAGGTTCATTCTTTTGCATATGGTTTTCCAGTTTTCCCAGCACCACCTACTAAAGAAGCTGTCTTTTCCCCATTGTACG